>JAQIWS010000823.1:0-15481 GCA_034696085.1 Stigmatogaster subterranea | reverse complement strand
TTTTTCAAAATTTATTTTAGAACGGACATCTGGCTGGTTTCGAGTAAATCGAGTGACCTTGACTCGCACAACAAAAATATAAAAAATTTAAAAATATTTAATCATTTCAGAAAATTTTTTAACAAATTAACTCGATTTGAAAATAGTTAAATGTTGTAACCCGTGCGTAACGTATCTGATCACTTTTCGCTTTTGAAATGCAAAAATAATCACGTAAACGCTGCAGCAATTTCATTTCGATTCTCTTTGCGTGGTGAATAAATTTTCCCAAAAAAAAAACAAAAATCTAGTTTATTAAGTTTTTAATCTAAAAAAAAATAAAAACGTGAATAAAGTTTTTATTAGATTTCGGCCAGGTATAAAAGCAAAATTTTCCTCCAAAAAATTAACATTTTGAAAAAGAACTCAGCAACACCATGAAGTTATACGTGAGTACCCCATTACTCCATAGTAAATAATTAGCATAAAAATTACGTTCGTGAATTTTTAACAAAATTTTTATTCTTATAGGCAACGTTGTCGATTTTTCTACTCTTCCTGGTTGCTCTAACCGCAGCTAGTGGAGGTGGTTATGCGGTAGGAGGTGGTTACCTGGGAGGAGGTGGCCATCACGTGGATAAAGATGATGGTGGAGGAGGTGGCGGCGGGGGTCACGATGACGATGGACCGGTTCACGGTGGAGGGGTAGAACTCGGCGGAGGTCATGTTCACGGCGGAGGTCACGTTCACGGCGGAGGTCATCACGATAAAGGTCCCGTTCTCGGTGGTGGCGGAGGAGGAGGTGGTGGTGGAGGCTATTACAAATAATGTCATAAATGTTAATTTTTGAGGATACCGATCGGATTCAGTTATAATTTTCATCGCTGTGTAATTTTTTTTTGTTACATAAATATATTGTGTTGTACGAATTTTTGTTTTTTGTTTATTTCAACACCTTAATTACACGCCTGGAAGGATGACCATGAAATTTGTAGTTTTTTCATTGGTTCGTAAAGACACAAAATAAATGACCTAATTGTAAGAAAAGGTGTTCTAATCAAGGTGAAGGATTCGACGAAGGCGACATGTTTCGTCACGTATGAGGGAGACTCGATGATATAAAAGGAAGGCACACAAATTACGTTTTCAGTTCCTTTTCTGGTACAAATCCAAATAGAAATAATCATGGGTGTTCGTCAGGTAACAATTTTCTTCAATTCAACTCTTTGTCATTTTATAATTTAATTTTTTTCTGCAGTTAATATTCTGTACCGTATTACTCGTTGCGGTAACTTACGTAATGGCCACGGGTTACGGTGGTGGTGGACATAGAGGAGGCGGAAGCTACGGTGGTGGTGGACATAAGGGAGGCGGAAGCATCGGCGGCGGTGGTCACTACGGCGGTGGTGGTGACCTCGGAGGTGGTTACGGTCCCGGTGGCGGTGGTCATCACAAAGGAGGAGGAAGCATCGGTGGTGGTCATGGTCCCGGTGGCGGTTACGGGCCCAGCGGGGGCGGTCATGGGCCCAGCGGGGGCGGTCATTACGGCGGTGGTGGCCACCATAAAGGAGGTGGAGGCTATCACAAAGGTTCCATAGGAGGAGGAGGCCTCTACGGCTAAATTGCTGCGCTGAATCTGCAATGTAAATTCTATCAATTCGACCGCTTAATTATTTTGTCTAAACTGTAAAATTTACCTGTTATTTTCGAAAGTTTGCACACTGTTTACGGGAATAAAATGCGCACAACGCACAAATTTTAGTTTGTCTTTTTTTTTTAATTTTAAATAATTACATGAATCTTGAATAACACGCCGCTTCAAAGAGCATAAAAAATTATCCTCGTTAAAAAATTAAGCTGTTTAAACTAATCGAACTCTCTTTTCCAGCTTACGGTGAAGAGTACGATTAGACGAGGACGATCTCCTAATAAGTTTTCGTTAGTTCGTTTTCGTCGCCTAAATTTTTAAATTTGTTTCAACATAGCTTCATTTTTAGTTTGCCGTAACCATAATCGCGTTGAATTGCAGCTTTTCCGCTAAGACAAGCGCAGTATTAAACTCGTGATTCGGTGTCAATCACATCGCTGTAAAAAAAACTCCACGCAATATTTTTGTGGACGTGAGTGAGTACTACCGGGAAGTTAGCTTTTTACAAGTTTGGCGATTTGTTTCGGCGGAAAATCCTAATCCCATTTTAGTGGGTCGCTGATGTTGAGCAAGATTCCCGACCAAGAGATAAAACGCTTCTTCATCATGTTCGGAGGACGCGTTAATGGAGCCATTGACCGACAAATATTGCGCAAACTAGTTGACGACATCCAATGAAAAATAACGAATGAATGTAACAGGATGTGATCTGTATAGGCGACAAAAGCAAAAACGGAAAAGTAGAAAAAAATAAATTTTCAAATTTTAATTCAACTATTACAAGTTTATAACTTTACTGAACTTGAAAAAGTAGAATTCACTTTAAAACATGAGTTCTGTTCAATTCTCGAATAAAAATTACGTTAATAATCATTACTTGATTAGGTCGTCTCACGCGCTCGTTATAGCGAAATCATTTAATACATTTCTCTGAGAAGAACGCAAAGCGCGATAACGAGGGAAAAATATCCCGCCTGGTCAATTGCAGCTCCAGCGACGGCAATCACGGGATTACCATCTTCATCGTGGCAACTTCCGTCAGGCTTTGTATGTTGGATTTCGCCATCGTCAGTTAAAGCTGCCGCGTGGATGCACAACAGCACACAAGCCAAGATAGTTAGACTCAATAAAATCTGCAGATTAAAAAAAAAATAGTTGAAAATAAAAATTTACCGGTTTGGTTTTTAAATTACAATACCACCTTCATTTTTCAGTAAATTTTTGAAGCTTGAAGAAAAATAGTTGTTGTCGTCGTGGTATGTTGATTCAACTGAATTTAAGTAAGAGTAATGCAAAACTCGTGTAATGTGTAACCTTTACACCGAAAAACTGGAATTTGACTCTTCGAATCTAATCCGTATTAGAAAGGAGAAAGAACAAAACTTCGGACAAATATTCACGGAAATACGGATGTTGAATATTTTTAACATTATTTAAACGGTAATTTTCTGTGAAAAAAATTAAGGATGTAATTTAAGTTTGACAATCGAAAAATTGGTGTCGAGTAATTTGAAGTCACCCCTCCTTTCGACACGCGTAAAAATTTTACGAGCCGTCAATTTTCTAAAGGTTAGATCTTAATCTCGAGACTTTTCCACTTTAGACTGAACTCAAGAACGTCGAACCATATCGAGCTTACACATTTTGTAATTAAAATATTATCTTGTAATAAGAGAACGTAACCATCTCGAGTACAACATTTATTCGCATCCTGTTAATTAGGAGTACAATCTCCAAAATCAGTGTTCGAATGCGCCGTGTTTGCATTCAAAGTACTCATCGACATCATCATTCTGCACCTTTGCCTCGCATTCACGACCCTGAAAGTTATTTTTACATTGTTTTGTTGTCGTAAAAATTGACATATTTTTTTGTTTCAGGAAAATAAAATATTAACTCACAACTGCCTCGGCGAAACGCCCGCTGATGCATCCCAAGATGCGGAAAGAAGTAATCTTAGGATTTTGGTTGTTTCTCGAGCTGATGTTTGCACAATCGGCGAACTGTGATTTAAAATTCCGTAAGTAGGAAATACTCGGACAACTTAATTTAAATTAAATACTCATGGACGTACATCATTCCCCAAATAATTCTTGACGCACTCGCTCAGTTTCGTAGAGTCAAAATACCCATATGAAAACCGCCCACCGTGACCGCGCTAACAAAAATTTATTTTTTAAATTTCGCTAAAAAAATTAATTACACAGCCATCACTTACCCCTTCAGTCTCATTTTCGGAGTCTCCGCTAACCTGTGGCAGGACTCTGGTGGCATTAAAGCACTGCACACAACTGTCAACCTAAAACAACGATATTAGGCTTAATTATAAAACATTAGTGATTAAGATCAAGAGGACTAGATTACTTTAGCGGTGTTGTTGTCAGCAGACATAACGCATTCGGCTCTAAAGGGTTGTCCTCTGTGTCCGTGATGATGCGTTTGGCTCAACTAAAATTGAAAATAGATGTAAATAAATGCACGTTTGCGAAAAGAGTCTCGGATTTAAACTCGTACCACCACCAACAACATCAAGATTCCGAACGACTTCAAAATTGCCATTGTGCTTGTTCGCAGGTTGGACAAAAAGTTTGATGTGGTTCGAGCAAAACGCTGTCTATTTATTAGGAATCCAGTGACACGAGGAAATGATCAACATTTGAATGGACGAGGAAAGGCTGACATTATTCGTTTAGAATCCACATACACTTATTGCACGTTTCGTATTGTTGTCTATTTCCTTTTCCTTAGTCCATTACCGCGAATCACAGTGAACTTACGTCACCAAATCTATATCGTTCAATGGCAACAACATTAGTCGAGAGTAGTAATTTCACGTGCAATGCGAATATACTATTCTATTGCGTCTATTTCAAGCAACAATATTTGTTTAATGTGTCACTCGGGTGACGAATGATTCTGAGGTGAATCATTTGCGTGCGCGAAGAATGAGGAAAAATGTCTAAATTATGAAATTTCAGCAACGTGTCATATTTATTCGGTGAGATATTCGTTTCGGTTCGGCGACGAAAGAAATAGCGTTTAAAGCTCGAGTCCGGGTCCAATCGTCGAGGTCATGGAAACGGGAAATTACCAAGGACTTAGCATCGCCATTGACTCCACCGGTATAACCGTAGCTGGAGCGCAAGAAGAATTGCTCCACGGCACATTGATTCTCGTTACATTAATTTTCTTCGCCTTGAAAACTTTCAACTTGACTTTGATTCGACTGATGAATATTTTTCTTACTGGTCAATGTATGTGGATGATGGCTAAAGATTATAAAGGTTGATTTTCGTAGATCTTTAACTCTTAAATACAAATTAAAATTATATTTAAAGTGCAGATTCATCAGTCAACGATCTGCCGATTAGAAGAGAAACTACATAAAATGACAAATTAAATTTTACTACGATTTTCAAACGACCCGGACAAGTATTGCCCTCTAGTGTTAACATTCGCGTCGAATTTTTACAAAACTCGCACGATGTCCATCGATAAAAATTTGTAATATTATAACTCCTTTTTTTTTAAATCGTGATATTTATGTTTTTAATATACAGTTGTCATTTAATTCATTATTACACGATAAATATTGCATCGTATTATACGCTACTGTAGTGATAAGTCGTCGTCAGATGCCTCCACCGATTTTGTGTTTTGAGGCATTGCAGTGAGGTAATTTCAGCAATTCGGAGGAAGCTTCGGTGAGTTTTTATTTTAGTCATCATCACGGTACCACAAAGGAATTATTAGTTACAAAACTATTTATTACACAATATTCCTCGCATTCTACTAAACGCAACGACCCGACATTTAGTAAATAAGTCAGGTGCCATCGAAATAGCAACTCCTCCATTTTCATCGATTCTTTTCTCCAATGTCGGAGGGCGAACCAAGGACGCTACTTTCCTCACTTTTTTTCTCTCGATGCTCTTTCGCAGTCCGATTATAATATTATTCTCTCCACCGAGTCTAGCAATTGCAACTGCGTACCAATCTGCATGGTATTCAAGGCCACTAAATCCTTTTGAAATAGAATTATTTAGTTCGGACGTGATAGTTTCCTAATTGTGTTAGTGACAAGTTATTTCCCTTTAAAGTTAACTTGATGTATTTTATAAACCCGAAGTAACTGATTTATTAGAAAAATATTTTTTGTTTACGAGGAGAATTGGTTTAAGGGGTTGCAACTTCCTGCTTAACAAGAACCGCGTTGCGTCATCATCATAAATTCGACGAGGAAATTCTCGTTTCTTCGAATTGTACTGCCGTGGCCATTTTTTTAACGACAACTTGCAGATTAAATAAAAAACCTGCGATAAAAATTTCGCTGATAAGCAAAAAATTATAGGTAAAGCGCGTACTGAAATATTGCAAAATGGAACTGGAGTAGTCTATTAAAGAGAGGTTGGGAAGGAAGCTGAACTAAAATTACCTTCCGAAAATAAATAATGGCGTGCATTTAATGTAGAACTGAGTAACCCTAAAATTTATCAATAAAAATTTGATTCATTTCAGATAGCAATCATCATGCCTGAAGGAACGAATCCTACTAAACAGCATGGCCAAAAGAGTTTTGGTTTTGGGTTCGCGGCATTCAGAAAATATCCCGAGGTACAGTACGGTTAAATTATTTTCAATTTTAGAGTCTTATTTGAATTCACTATTTCAGATTGCTTCTTTAGCTCTTATCATCGGTGTTGCGGTGGTAGGAGCCGTTAGCTATGTGGGCTATTGCCTAACCAAATCGGACGTTATGTAAGGTTTTGACGTTGTATTTGTGCGCAATATTATAAATGTTACATTTTGGCTTAATCTAGGTTGGATAGACATCAAGCACTTGGCCCTTGGGACAGAGTTGACCCCGAAAAGAAACAAAAGGTAAACACTCCTTTAAAAAATAATTACCAAAAAGCCGCATAAATTTGTTGTTGTGCAGCAAGGGATTACTATAATTTATTTATCCTTTCAGTTAATAGTTGTACAACAAGAATACAAACGGAATCCTGAATTGGACAAGTTGAAAAGAGAAATGGGTGATTACAAATAAAAGGTTTTTGTTTTATAATTAGCATGAAAAATAGTCGTGATCAGTGTACTACGATTTGTTGTGTTGGGGAAAAAAAGCAAGGTGTATATAGAATACGTTAAGTACCGTAGTTTTTGTTTTTGAGCAATATGTTTTACAAAAAAAATAACGATTTGGTTCCTTTTACTTAAAGCTCTGCACTTTGCAATTTAAAATTTGATTCATTTACTAGTCAAGTACAAGTTATCAAAATGTGTATAACTAATTAATAATTTTTATTTGTGTAATTATTAAATTCTAAAGAAAGTTTTGAAATTGAATTTATTTGTCTGCTGAAATCAAAACGAAAGATTACGCAAGAATAGTCAACATTTACGTGCGCGTGCTCGCGCAACGAGCGAATAGAAAGAATGCTTTCAAGATGTCGTATAAATTAAAGGACGTAAAAAAGAATCAAAATTGAAGGCCCTTCTGGCCTTTACTCATGCTAGATTTGTTTTGTAAATCACGAAACATGAATCTTAAGCATAATTCGCTCTTTTCACCGGAGGAGATTAGTTTTCTTAAAATCTTCAAGCGATTTACTTCCGAAGAACCAAGACGTCCAGAAGGAAACAACACCGTCCCGCAGGATCCGTACTCGCCGAGAATTTCGCCTCCTCCGCAAAAAAGCTTTGCCTTTGGGCTCAAAGCTTTGAAAAGTTACTACGAAGTGAGATTAACGCGCAATTAAGTAACTATATATTGGCGATAAAATTATAATGTCGTGTTTATTAGTTGACACCCGTGGTGGTTAGTGTGGGTCTGGCATTGCTTCTCGGTGGCGTCACAATCATGCGATCTTTGAACAAAAATGACGTGGTGTAAGAATATAAATTTGAGATGTTGATAAAATGTCCGAACTATTTTATTAATTATTGTCTGTAGCTTGGATAGAAGCAGCGATTTGCCACCCTGGGAAAGAGTCGATCTTGAAAGAAAGGAGCTCAACAAAGTAGACTACTGATAATTTGTGATAATTTCGATTTAATAACTTGTTAAAGTCTTTTATTTCTAAAAAGAATATGGTGGTCGGCCAAAAATTTCCTGGATTTCCCGAGTTAAAGAAATTGAAGACGGAAATTAACGAAAGTGAACCTAGTAGTAACAAGCCGAGTAAGACCAAGTAGACAGAAGCAATAATATATTTGAGTATTCTTAATATTCAAGCGTCATTTTCGTTTTAAATTTAATGGGAAGAGCAACGTTTTGTAATGTTTAGAACCTTTTAATAAAATTATTAGTAACTCCGCTGTTCGTCACTAGATTGCGCTATAACAGCGTTTTATGTCGAGAGTACGTTTGGCCTAACATTTATTGCTTATCCATGTTAACTCACATACAAAGAGTGCGGATTTTGTATAAAACTATTTTAAGATTACATCGCAGCTTACCGAAAGAAGCTAAAGTTATTGGCGATTTGTACGTGAAGGATGAATTTCGTAGGCACAAGAAAGCAAACGTAAAAGAAACTGAAATTTTTATGAAGGAGTGGAGCGTAAGAATATAATGATATCATCTGCTAATCCCTTCGTGAAGCAAAAGACGTTTTTACTGATTTAATTTTTTTTCCTAAAGGAATATGCTGTTATATTGGGAAGTCAAGTTCAGCCGACACGTTTTCAGAACAAACTGCCCATTGGAAAGGATTTATCGGAATCCCAGATAGCATCATTTCGCTCGGAACAAGTAGTGCAATTGTACGAGTTGCTGAAAGTTACGCCGAAGGGGAAAGATAGCGAACAAAATGTGTGATACGAAGGAGAATACAATTCCACCATTTGGTAATAAGTGAACAAAACCAATCTTAATACTGCTTTACACGACCAAAATATGTTTAATGCACGGGGGAATTCGAAAAATGTACGGATTTGTCTCTGTACTGTACCAGTGTAAATTCAAAATAACTTATACATATACTAAACAATAAATTGTAAATAAAATAACATTTACATCATCGAAGACTGAGCAAATGCAGATACTGTAAATGCAAATTGAAAGCTTGATTATTTTCACTTTTAAATTTAAAAAAAAATTTCACCCCACGTTAAAACGATTACCGAAACTGCCCAATTACACGCGTGAAACGTTACACTTTGCATTTGAATGTCTAGCTTCTTTGCATCAAAAGAAATGACAAAAAATCCAAACATTGAAAAGTAAGACAGTTATTTTAACACAGTGAGAATATTTTCAAGTAACAACTCAAAAACGATAATTATTACACTTTGAGATCTAGACGACGACATTCTATTATTTCTTCTTCTTTTTAGATGGAGGTGGAATAGTGTCACCATCGAAGTCATCACCTTCCTCTTTATCCTTTAAAAAACCAGAAGCACAAAGAAAGAGAAAAGAAAACAACATGTATATATAGCTTACATACAATCAACTATTGCTATCTAACTATTGTAAAAAGGTTTAGTTTTTCCATTAAATATATTTCTGTAAATATAACGAAATTCTCATTTAAAATTCCAGAATTCGATGCCTATTTCTCCAATTTAATACAGTCTTTAAATTGCCAAAAAAAATTCACTTATCTTCGTATAAAATATATTAAGTACTTATTCCGATAAAGAGAAGTATAATCTCAGTAAATTTGAACAAATGTATCTAAATATACAACATGTGAAAAAAATAATGCTACTCTATGAAAAATAAAAATTATAAACACAGCGTACTAGATTCTTAGTTCCACTGATGACTGGAAGAGAATAATTAAAACATTTGCCAAGAAATGGTTAAGTAGCACAGCAACATTCAAAAAATAAAATAAAAATTTAAAAGACCCTTAACGACGATACGGAAATATGAAACGTCATGCACGTGTGTGAGAATTTTGTTTCGGCAAAATTCTTCCAGTCACCATCCAAATATTTCTTCAACTAAGTTTCATCTCGGTAAGCAGGGGAAAGAAGCAAAAGGAAAGAGGGCTGCGCTCTACGATATAAGGGCCTCCTGGAAAAAGAACTCACCGTTATCAAATTTCATCCCCCTCCACATTTTATAACGTAAAAAATATTTAGATTGGTTTTTCTTTTTGTAATATATATTTGTTAGAAAATTTTTTCGGGATGCAGGAAAATAAAGCTCAGTAGTTGATGGCAATAAAAAGAAGATAAAAAAGAATACTGAAATGTGTAGCAAAAAGTGCTAAAATTGAATAAATAAAAATAAACTCACTGTTGGATCACAGTTTTCGCAATGCCAGTTATATCCCCTTTGTTTTGGCGATTTTCTGACCGGAGGACTCAAACATTGGAAGTGGAAACATAAGCTGCATTCGTCGCATCTGTGTATTCGTATTGAACAATTATTAATTCCTTGTTCATATATTCAATCAATTTAAGTAAACCAATTTTGAATGCTGCGATAGTCACCTGACGAGGTTTGAGTTATTTCCAGGCTTTTTGCACTTTGAACACTCGGTTCGCATGTCTTTAAGTTTTATAATTTTCTGAAAATATACAATTTTCACTCTTAGCAAAAATCGTAACTAAAAAGAATATTTTTCTCATAGAAATACTTTTTCAACTTCTGCTAAATGATTTAATTCTTTGTTATTTTGAATCTCTTTTTCCAGAACCACTTCTGGTGTTTGAGTTTGTCCCTCAACTACACAATCGGATTTGCGTTTAATCCCTTTACGTCCTTCGCCCAAGGACAATTTTTGTCTGAATTTAAACTGCAAACAAAAAGATATAATATTTGTATATTGTATCCACCCGTAAAGGACTATTGTATTATCAAATATCCAACCTTAGGTCCTTTTTTTAGAACGGGACTAATGGAGGGTGGGGTGAACTTGACTGGTTCTTTAATATGTTCGCGTAATTTGCGCGGCGCATCCGGGTCCACCTCTTCCTCCTTTTCTTCGGTGTCAGTTTTGTCGCATTCGGAACATTGCCTAAACATTATTGGTATAATTATTAAAAAAGGTTAAATTTAACCATTTAAATATCGAGTAAATAATCTAACCAGCCCTGCTGCTTGGTTTTTTTGGGCATACGCGTTAACGGAGGATCGAGACAACCCAAGTGATAATACAGTTGACAGGTGTCACAGCGGGCCAAAAGATGTTGATCTCGAGTTTTCTTACAAATGCCGCATCTAATTTGCAATAGAAAAAATTATGTCGTTTTATTTCAGTTACTAATATGTATTACGTAGTGATAACTGTTATATCTCATTTACTGGTTTAAAGTGACAGTTGCGTCGATGCTTGATTTTCTTCCTCGCTTATTCTGCAATTTAACTGGCGATTTTTTTGGCTTAAGTAACTCCGGAGTCTTGAAAGTCTTGAAGAAAATAGGTAAAATTATTATAATCCTTCATTTCAAAGTTTGAAAAATTTGTGTTTACCTTTGTACCCAATCCGTTTAGCACCTTCCATAACGAAAGAGCTTGATCGCGGAATTCCACATTGGCTTGCTTTAGTTGATCATTCTCACTAGTAAGCTAATTCCAAATAGGTGTGAAAAAAATTATTAAAAAATTAACGACTTTAGATACCTGCTCAAATTTATTCCTAAGTGCTTGTTCTTCCACTTGCAGCTTGCTGTTTTGAACAAGCAACTCATCAAGTCGCGTTTGCATGCTAATCATGCGTTCACCGCGATCTATTTTCAAAGTAATCTCAGTAAAATTAAATTAAAGCGTTATAAATAAATTTAACAGCTCACCGAGATAATAGCTCACGAATTCTACTGTGAAAGCCGGTGGCACGTGCCACTTTCGCCGGATATCAACCATACTGTCACTCGATGTTTGAGGAACTTGTAACGTCTGCAAAATATTTCAAAATAAATTACTTGTTGCGTGATTCACTTACTAACAAATCGGACCCTTGTGTTGAATCCAAGCAATTCAGCTTTTTTTATAAGTCGTCTACAAGCAGATGGGCTGGATGTCAGCAATCGAGGCATTTTCTGTGTAGGAACTATACACACAGTCGAAAATTAGTTTGGTAAGGTGAGATACAACATAAAATATTAATGGGCATAAAATTTCACCCCAAGGAGGAGAACGTCCAGCGTGTGCAGCTTGATATTTATCACGGTGATGTTGTAATTTCCTTTCAGTTCGTGCCTACACAAAAACAGGTTTAGCTTTTAAAATGGATCTAAGTAATTAATTAAATTTGTATTAACCTTTTCCTCAGCATCAGAATTTTCGTGCTCACGAAATTGTTTTACTTGCGATTGCAATGCGAGCCAATTTCGCCGTTTTCCGCGAACAATCATTTTGTTAGCGTGCATTTTGCAATATGCAAAAAATGGATCTGCGATGTCCTACAATACACGGGAAAAAGAATTTAATATTTCACTACGACTTATAAATAATGATAATAACAATAATTTTATGTTTTTAATTTTTGAGTGCACATTCTTTTAAACTATCAAATGAATATTAATATTAATATAGTAAAAACAATTAAATCTACACGGCCAACCATAAAGTACTGACGGACCAAGTACAAGGCTGACGGAACTTACTCTCACCTCTTCAGGAGATGCTTCAGACAGTAAACCTTCTCTTTGAGCACTGAAATATCGAGATGAGCAATTTCAAAATAAGTACGAATGCAAACGCATCACGTTACATGCCGACTTATACATTACCAAGTAACGTGAAAAAAACTTCTACACATTCCCGCGTCACAACTGATGCAAACACCTGACCGACTAAATCTTTCATCTTCGCACAAAGTGCACGCCTGTTTTAAATTAAAAATTATTCGTAGACAAATTTTTCGTCCCGTCATTTATTTGCAACTCACTTTGCTGCCCCACTTGGAATAAGGCATTTCGAACAACGTAACTGGTGATAACTTGTCAACATCACCAAATGCAACTCCAGGAATGTACAGCGCACACGCAAGATGTACCCATCTTTATGCATAAATGGAATGTTAGTTTTAAAACAAAATTTAATTTTTTCGATAAAATCTTAATAAACTTACTTTCCGACGTCGGTTTCTTTAAAAATGCCCCCACTATTTGGACATAGTTCGCACGTCTAGAAATACATCGCAAAATATTTAAAGTATTCATTTATCACCCACCATCGAAAAAATAACCACGATCAATTTCTGCTTACTGGGTTAGTATTCCCTGCCTTGCACGCATCGCAAAACCACGGTTCTGTAGAACTAGAGGAACTTGTACTAACTACAGATTCCGAATCTTGAATGCCGTAACAGCCTTATATAATCAGTAATAAATTTAACGATGACGTTAGATGGTCTAAAAGCGAGTGTACATTAATACCTTCGTGTACGGAAACGCCGCATCCGTCGCATTCCACAATCTCATCATCCTCTTCGCTAAAACGTACAATCCTAAAATCACTACTTTTAGACTATAGAGTAACAAATTTCTAACCTTATATCTCCCAAACAAACCGAACAAATGAGTACACGAAGTTGATTCGATTTGCATCCTTCAGCTGCAATCTATATTTTGTTAATACAAATTTAATTTTTTTATTTCTACAAACTCAACGCTTAAACTGCTGAATTTTACCCGTTTGCGTGCATAGGCTTGTTTTAATCGAGCTTGTTCTATTAACTCTCCGATACTAACACCGACTTTTTTATGCTGATCACTGCCCGAACTACTGGTATCTTCCTGTTCACTCGGTGCTTCTTCGTCTTCGTCGTCGTCATCATCATCATCGTCGTCGTCATCGTCGTTGTTATCACCAGTTTCATCCGAATTGGAGTCGTCATCTACAATATAGTTTAAAATTAGCCGAAATATGTTGAATTGAACACCGAAACAGGCCTATTACCCTCGTCTTGATCAGGCACCTGATAGTCACTATCATCAGAACTATCATCTAGATCTCCAAGATTCATTTGCAACATTTTCGTATCCACCGGTTTGACGCGGCGTTTTTTGGGATCTCGTTCCACTAACATAAATAAAAAATTTTAGTAAATAGTTTTTTCTACATAGCAATTTACGACAAAAGCTACGCGTTTAAATATCGTTACGTAATGCTTATGAAGTAGCGTGAACAGACTAGGTTAAAACTAATAAATAATCATTTTTTTTAAAATCATTTTTAAAAATTAATACTTATAATACTTTAGAAAAACTATTAATTCTACGTGTTCTTTACTCACAAAATATTTTAACAGATGAAAAGATAATTCGACACAAACAACCACCTTCGAAAATAATCTTTTCTCTTTTACGTGCTAAATGAGGCACAAAAAATGGTAATGTAATTTATATGCACAACCTACCCATTGTACGTAGTATAAAGTTTGGTACAGTTTCGTTCACTCTGGAATCTGACATTTCGACAAGTATTTGGGAATATTTAATTAATCGACAGACCCAATAGCATCTAAGCTAAAGCGTGGATGAACTGACGGATGCACAGTTTTCATCTGCTTTTGCTCCAGTAAGAAATTGGTTCGTTCCGAGTTAAGTCCATGGCGCAAGTTCTATGCGAGCCACACGATAAAAATTTTTCGTGTACGCGAGGGGAGAGTGCCATCTACCGGTAATAAACTACGTATAATTTTGCGCAATGTTTACGGATTTACAATAGGTTAGTGAACAGAAATTAAATAAAAATGAAGCAAAATTAATACAGTAATTTGAATTAATGTTAATTAATTAAAAAAAATTGTAACAAATTATAGTAAGATCGAGTGACATTTCTAATTGCATTTACGAACTATATTTTGGTACAATTTTTTTTTTTTTAATTTCAACTAAAACTGTAATTACCCTGAAAAGTATAAGAAAATTAATGAGTTATTCTCTCCAAGGATTAAATCTTAGAGCGAGATTTTAATGCTGCGAGAACATTGTGCGAAGGCTATCATAAGCAAAACGTGATGCACAAATTAATTAAACGCGTGAGCAAATTATTAAGATGAGAACAATCCGTGCATATAATGTACAACTGAAATTATTCGTGATTAAAAATTAATCCATCATTATGTCCCAGGAGAATGAGAATACAGTTGATACACACATCTAGCATGCCTAGATTTATTATAATGCTTTCAAATTATGAAAATTATCGATGCGAAATAAATGTATAAATAATATATTAGTAATCAGGAGTACGTTAGGTTTGTTAGGTTTATTTACTTCTGGTAAAACTAATGACTAATAGCATGCAAAGAAATGCACGTGGTAAAATTTATTGCAATAGCAATCGTGTCGTTGTCGAAGAACCAAAAAGCAACAAGAAACTGTTTGGAATACCAAATGCAATTTATGCCACCAAATAATTTATTTTGGAATTATTGTCGAAAAAAAAAATTTCAAGGTCGTTATTGTTCAATCCATAATGTGACAGCCACGTCAGTTTTACTTTTAGGAAATGAGCTCATTGGTCCCAGGCGGGGAATTCCCCGCTCTAGTCTCCAGTTAACTAACTCGAAATTGCAACTCGCGCCATTATTTGCGGGTAAATTTGTAATTACATGAGCGAAATATTCCAAAATTTTTTTAACGCGCAATGGATATTCAACCAACGATTATTGTTATTGTTATTGCATTTTGCACAGCTTACTTTTCATTGGAGATAAGCCCTGAACACCGTAAGAGTAATTTCAGATTTCACAAATTATTTTATAGATTTTATATTTTTGGTAAAGATCTCGAAAATGCTAAAAACATTCTGAAGTCAATCGATGAAAATTCCTGCGTGGAAAAATATTGTCAAGCTTTTGAAGATGATCAAACGCACGAAAATTTCGTTACCATTTTTAAAGATTTGGATGAAATATTACAGGATTTAAGTCATGGTACGTA
>JAQIWS010000822.1:0-15501 GCA_034696085.1 Stigmatogaster subterranea | reverse complement strand
TGAATATGGTGAAGTTTGCTGTTACAAAAATAAATTACGGCACCCTGGAGCGAAATTGTAAAATGCGCAATTTATTTAATTTCGTGGCAGTTACTTTATTTTCTCCATCAGGTGGATATTCTTTAACAAATACAAGTTTGACATTGGATAATTATTCCAATCTGGGAGGACAATCCGTGACTGCTGGATGACTTTGGCATCTAATTCTGTGTATACGTTTGCATCCTAGTCCTTACTCTTGGATTTAATGAACTTCTGTGCCAGGTGGTCACATTGGTAAATTGTATTTACAATGTTTTATCGCGCGTAACAAAGGTCATGTTTCGTCACGAGGCCACACGCTTCTGCTGACATCGCTGCTTTCATTTGCACCTCAAAATCCATTAGAAAATTAAAGATAGCATTCTCAGCATACAATTTTTGAGAAACATACCGAGCCCAGTCGCCATTTAAGTAATGTGAAAAAGCTTATTTATTTAAGTAAATATCACACATCCATACAGTGTGCATTGAAATAACTTAGAAAACCCAGGTAGAAAAACTGAAGTAAAACCCATAGAATTCGAGCTGTGGGTTTAATGGGTATTCACAAGTTTAATGTGTTATGGGCATTGGGTTTATGGGTTAGAATGGCCAGAAATAATACTGGCAGAGAAGGCTAGACCAATAAACCCCTTAAAAATGTGGCATTGTAGGTTTAAAATCCAATAAACCCACATTTCCCGAGGAATCATGGCATTACCCATTGGAATAAACCCATTGAAATTTTTGAATACCCATTGCAATTGTTGAAAACCCATTTACCCAATTATTACCCATTGAAAAATTAATGGGTTCTATGGAATTTTCCACCTGGGAAGGCTGTGGTTGTATTGCGCGTGACGTCACAATCAACACAAGAAGGCTGTTTTCTCGCCCGTTTTACTCTCGGTAGGTTCAGCGATTGGATTTTATTACATCTCATTTTAAACAAATATTTTACTGCGATCAATGTTAGTTAACAACCGCAAAAATTCACGTGAGATGCAAATGGCATTCAGTGAAAAATTCGGTTTGGGAACAAGAATCAATAATTTGTGTTTTTGAACGGGAGTAAAATTATTAATTCGATGTTTACAACAATGAAAGTTAATAAAATAATCATGTAACAGTAATTATAATGTTTTTCTCAGTTTAATAACGAATTTTGTAATAATCTTTACTAACATGCTACATGATTAACGTTTCAAAATCATTAATACAATTTATTAAAACTAAATGAATCACGTTGAATAAAGTAATCCGGTGAGCAAAAACACGTTTGATAAAATTTTAGTGATTTTGACCTTTATTTATAATAAAATAAATATTGTTACAACAAGTTCAGCAAGCCTGGGTCGGATGAATTCTGACAGATAGATTGCTACTGCTGTGCTACCTGTATTACAATCTACGTCAGAATTCATCTACCTACTGTCAGTAATTATGTAAATAAACGCATTGCGTAATGTTAATATTAATAGTTTACATCTCACGTTAATCTGGTAATGATTTGGTCTCGAGTTTTCCGGATTCGTGAGGTGCAACCAAAATGTGAAAACTTAAAAAGCAGATGACGAATGTAGTGAGCTGCTCTTAATATGGATAATCCAACAGCTAATCCTAAGCTATTACCAAAATCGCAAAATAATGCGATAAGTGAATAATTTTCGACTTGAATAATAATTTCCACGATATTGCTAGGCATGGTCAAAACTAATAAGAACCGATCTTCTTTCTGCACTGCTGTAAGATGTGTTAACGTCGTAATTTGTTCTGTACACGGGTTACTACAAAAACATGCTACGCCAAGCTTAACCCTCGTGATGATTTTTTCGTAAATTGCGCGACTTTCTTTAGCCATTTCTGGTGATGAACACGGTATTAAATTTGGCAACATCGACAACATTGGCAGTCTATAAAATTGTTACGGCTACATTTCTATCATTGAAATTGTAATTTGTAATATAGTGATTCTTACTTGCAAAGGTTTCTTTCATTCTGAAGACTTTTTTGTAAACAGTTATCGGTACAGTACTTAAAGCTTTCCTTACTTACGCAAGGTCGAACACTGCTGTTCAGTCGTTGCAGCTAACGTAAGAATTATTGAGTTTGTGTTTTGTATTAAGATATGTGGTTTATAACTATAAGATCTTACTTCTGATGGACGGTAGAATAATAAGTTAAGTGCAGAAACTGGAGCCTCATTTACGGTTAAGATATTAAAACTGTCCGAAAAAGGATCGTCGTAAAAATACTGCAACATGTTGTGATCAATATTATATTAGAACGATGGATGCAGTACATGTAAATGGCGACACGAAACGATTTACATTTATGAAAAAATTTTAAGTGCAATTGTCTGTTCGAATGGATCAATTATAAAAATGTTTAATATCGTTTCGTGTCAACATCAAAACACAAAATTCATTTAGAGGTTAATTTTACGGAAAAGTAATCCTCACTGCAATTACGAATTGCAGAGCTCCAGTAGACAATGAAGTACGCTGTGAAATATCCCATATAGGATTCATTTTCTTACAAAAGAAAAGAGAAATTATAAAGTGGTAACTAATTATTGCAGGTTAATGATCTTACTGAATTTGAAATGAGAACACTGTCCTAAATTTGTTGATATTGACGTGTAATTTGCGGTTACAACAGGAATAACAAAATATTTCTAAAAAACAATTGTTGAGCATGTGATAGATTATTTGCTGGAGTGAATTTTATCTACAATTACCCTGAGGAAATCTGGTATATTAGGCATAAAATTGGGCTCGGAGTTTCTCCAGATGTCAGTTAGTTTCTTTGATCGCTGACCTCGCATCATATCAAACATATCAACATTGCACCAATCAGTTAGATTATTTGCGATAGCATAGCGTCTTTTAAACATTGCTAACTTTTGGCTCGTACCACAAACAGTCACTGATGGCAGAACAACAATACCTCTTTCTTCAACTTTGACCACATTTCTTATTGAATACGTAAAATAATATTGAATTCTTTCTTGAATCATAACTGTTGCTAAAAAAACGCACGTTATCGTTACGATAATACTAATAACCTGCAAAGCACGCTGCTTTTTGGGGCGTTTTTCTTCACTTTTCTTGGGGTAATATTTCTTGTAAACATCTATTACAGATTGTCGAAGTTTTATGGTAATTGGTCGAGGTCGATTTTTTAAATCCAAATATTTCTTTATGTAGTAGATAAGTTTGAAAATAATATCGATTATGGAAAGAATCGACAACCCCAAAAACAAACCCAAGTTTCCTCCTACATCAGTCAGTAAATTTGATACTTCATACGCTAATCGTTCGACGAGTTGGATGTCAATGGGACTCACTCTGAAAAACACTATGGTCTCGTTCAAAAACCAAGGTCTAATAGTTGGAATCCAATTGTATCTTTCACTTTTACACGTGCGGGTACATCCACAATCAGTATATAATTTAAATAACGTAGTCACGTAAACAGACAAAATTTTGTCTGAACTAGCAGCTGCCATTGTTGCGTTATTGCAGTGAGGTAGGTTAACACTTTGTGGAAAAAACGGTAATCTAAAATCGAAATCATGAGTAACTACATACAAATTTGATTCGAATATTTTGTGGCTGTTCATAACTTAAGCCACGCTCCGGGAGGGGGCAAAAGACCCGGATTTTGGCATGACATAATTTGCGAACGGCCCCTTACACGTACTTGCACACAGGTTCCGAAAGGATTCCGCGTAAGATGCATTTTCTATAACATTTATCAAATTCGTCATGGTTGCAACATTTTTGACGCGGCGTGTTTTGGAATTCGTACTGAAAAACACAGAATATACGTGAATACAAATACTTTAGCTTAACTTTTTTCAAATTGATACTCCTAAATTTACTTTGCGTTTTTCAGCATCAACAATGTACGTATTCCCGCTAATTATGAGGAAAAAGAAGCCGAATTCAACTTTGTCTTCCATCGAGCACTAAAATATTGTGTTGGTTAGGTTCCCATTAAAAAAAACTTTAAGATAACTTCGATCTTACAATCGTTATTGTTGGAGAACACATTTTTCGTTTAGGTAAAATTATTTTTAAAACGCTTTCCGAAGTGAGTTGTTTGCCGGTTAAAGTCACGCCTAAGATACAAGTATACGATTACTCAAACTTATTTTCTAAGTTTTATACAAATTTACCTTTTGCAAATCTAGTTTCCTGCCCAAGAAAACCAGGTTTAGTAGTGATAGAAATATTCATCTCATTCTGATTTTTAGAAAAATTTAAAAAATTAAGTGCATTATTAGAAAAGAGAAAGTAATTATCTAAATCGCTTACATGTAGAAATTCATAGTTGCTCACTGCCAGTGAATGGCTATCGTATGTCCATACTTTAGTATAGTCGATACCATCTTTTTGCAATAGGTTTTTAAGTGGCATTGCACAATCGAGTGGATTGCTTAGTTGACCTAGTTTTGATACAACATAATCATTTTCGGATGAGTAAAGTACAACGGACGGGAAGTGAAATGATAACAAATCAGAGAAGTATATATCCACTGCTGTTGGATAACTGAGTAATTCGTGAGTGCGGTCGTAAATTTGAAAGCAACAGGCTAGAAAGCACGAAATTGATACGATGTAAGCTAATATTTTCAACACTGTAGAATAATTAAGTTTGAGTTTGCTTTGAATATTTGAAGACTCAGCTTTTAACTCAGTGATTACGTCAGTAACCACTGGGCGAAGATGTTTTTTGAGCCTCCAGTTACGTTTTGAAATTTTCAATGACATCTGATTAATTGTTGTCAGTTGAACAATATTTGTGAATAGTGGTTGAATTACAACCATGAATTATAGTACGTTGCTATTGTGAAAACACTTTACAATTTAGGTACACTGCAGGAATGAGTCTCTCCGCGATAAATCCGCTTGCTCTAATGAATGTTTTTCCGATAATTTCTCTAGAAGTTATTACCGTTATTAAATTACTACTACTGCAAAGTCGAAAGTTGGGAACACTTGATTACCACCTAGCACGATGGTAAATTGAAAATGTAAACAGTTATTATTTAAATTTATTTCTACTGTCACGCAAAGAAATATGGCACGAAACATCGGAAAACTTGCAAATTATAATTGCAATTTTTAAACTGTACAGTCTGAAATTAATTTCAACGTTTGAGGAAGGTACAGTACAACTTAACTATTTGCAATGTCTCAAATAATAGCAATTAGAGAATAATTAGTGACTTCGACCACTATTTGAAAAACATTACTGTTTGAAATTATGGTATTCTAAAAGTTTAGTGGGCAGTAATTACCTGTTTATTTGTGAAGACTTTTTCCGTGTACAATTTCGAGGTTGAAAAAGTAGTTTAACATTTTACGATCAAAAGTAAATTGTCAAAACAACTATTTTCGTCGAGTTTAATCAATTTTTTTCATTGATTCAAGTCATAAAGTGCATTATTTTTATTGAAAGAATGGTTGGCGATTCACCTTAGTACATGGCATTTCGCAATTATACTTTAATAAAATTTAATTACTTAATCTAAACGAGTTTTACAATTAAGTAAATATGGCTCGAAAGACGTCACAGCCGGCCTACAAAAGGAGAAATGAATTCTCCTTTTAGAAAACGAACGCAGCTAAAGATAAGATGTTTAATTGAAATTGTTTTTCATTAAATTCAATAAAATTGTTACGTTTAAGTACATATTGGCTGGATGTTATTTTAAACTTGTTGAAAATGTGGCAAGAAATTTTAATCAATTTAAGTGCAGTTTTATGGCAATCTATCGCAAAATCTTTCTTCCGTGCGCCTTAATCTCTGCCGTGTTACTTGATACATTTTACTGGTACCCTTTGTAACAAATAATGCATTTCACAAAAAATTTGATATACGGTATTAAGGTTGTTGGTGATTGGCTTGCAATCAAGTGACAACATGATTTAGCGACTTCCTACACACAATTTTTCAAAAAATCTAAAATCTTGAAAAGTACGCGACGAAAATATTGAGTAGCTGTCAAAATGGACAACCCAAGAGCTAATCCTAAGCTACTACCAAAATCGCTAAATAAAGCGATGAGTGAATAATTTTCTACTTGAACAATAATTTCCACGATATTACTACCCATAGTGAGACCCAACATAAAAACGTCTTCTTTCTGTATTGCAGTGTAATGAGACAGCGTCGTAATTTGTTCTGTACACGGATTAGTACAAGAACAAGCAACGCCCAACATTACCCTAGTGAGGATCTTTTCGTACTGTTCTCGACTATTCTTAGCCATTTCTACTGTAAAACACGCTGTTAAGTTTGGTAACATTGACAACATCGGTAATCTACAAAAATAATCACGTTTAAATTCGCGCTGTTTAAATGGATTATGGTAATAATTAAATGATTCAATCTTACCTACAGAAATTTTTCTCTCTTTGTAAACTTTTTTGTAAACATTTATAACGGCATTCCTTAAAACGTTCTTTACGTACACAAGGTCGAACATTGCTGTTCAATCGGTGGATCTAACAAGAAAGTTATATTGAGTTGCAATAAAGTTTGTAGAATATAAAGGGAAGTTGTTTTACTTCTGTTGGACGATAATCTAAGAAACTATTTGCGGGAAATGGAGCTTCTAGTTTTGTGAGGATATTGAAAGAGTCCGAAAAAGGATCGTCGTGGAAAATCTGCAGAATGATTGTATTATGTTTCATCAAGCAATATACTTTTTTACTTTTTGAATTTACGGAAAAACTCAATGACGAACTCCAAAAGACGATAACATATAACGTAAAAAATCCCACATAAGATTCATTTCCTACTCAAAAAAAATACTTAAATTATTAAAGTGAATAACAGTTTATTGCCAACTGGTATAATGTTACTGAATTTATAATGCGAACACAATCCTAAATTTGTTGAAATTGAAGTGTGATTTGGTTCAATAGTCGGCATACCTGTTGCAAGCTAAAGAAAATTAATAAAGTGGGAAATTATTCGCAGGAGTAGTATATATATTTTGTCACGTACCTTGAGGAAATGTGGTATGTTAGGTACAAATTTAGGCTCGGAATTTCTCCATATCTTTTTTAGCTGCAGTGATTTATTCCCTCGCATCATATCAAACATGTCAATATCGCACCACTTGGAAAGACTATTGGCGGTTGCGTATTTCCGTTTAAACATCGCGATTTTTTCGTTCATACCACAAACAGTCAGTGAAGGCAATGAGACGATATCTCTTTCTTCGACTTTGACTACATTTCTTATTGAATACGTCAAGTAATACGAAATCCTTTCTTGAAACATGACTGTAGCTAAAAAGATGCACGCTGTTGTCACGGTAATGTTAACAAATTGCAGAGAACGCTGCCTTTTTTGACAATCTTCTTCGAGTTTTTCAGGGTAATACTTCTTGTAAACGCTTATTACTGAATGTCTAAGTTTGACAACAATTGAGTGAGGGCGATTTGTTGGGTAATTTTTGTTTACACGTTGGGTAAGTTTAAAAGTAATATCAATAATGGAAAGAATCGACATCCCCAAAAACAAACCTAAATTGCCCCCTACGTCTGCTAGTAAATTTGGTATGCCATAAGCTAGTCGTTCAATAAGTTGGATATCAATGGGAGCTATTGTCAGTGAGACTACGGACTCATTTGAAAACCAGGGTAGAGCATTAAATATAAAGGTGTACGCTTCACCGTCACATGTTCTGGTACATTCGCAGTCAGTGTATAATTTAATATTTGTGTAAATTTGGGCGATTTGCTGAGAACTACCATATGCCATTGTGGCGTTATTGCAGTGGGGTAAATTAATATTTGGGGGAAAAAACGGTAATCTAAAATTGTAATTGTCAATAACTGTATAAACCGGATGTAAACAGATACCCATACTTCCACTTTGGTTTCGATCGGATTTCATTCAAGACACAATTTTTGTAACAGTTTATAAATTCGTCTCTGTGGCAACATCTATTTAGCGATGTGTTTAGAAATTTGTACTGAAAAGGTACATTTATGTCATCGTCTCCCCACATTTTATTGAAATTAAATCTAAGACTTACTCTTCGTTTTGCAATTTCTATTGTGTAAGTAAATCCACTAACCAGGAAGAAAAATATCCTGTATTTTACTTTGTCGTCTATCGAGAACTAAAGAATATCCAACTTAAGATATATCATGTAAAGTACCGTAACTTAAAGGTAATTATTTACTACAAACATTACACCATTGTTATTGTCGGAGAACATAATTTTCGTTCCGGACTAATTATTCTCCCAATGGTTTTGGCGGTTAATACGTTGCCGGTTAAAATCACGCCTAAATCTTTTAATCATTGTAATGAAATACCAAGAAATTAAATTAATTTATTACCTGTTCCAAATATAGTAGCTTGTCCAAGAGATGACATTTCAGTTGTAACAGATATATTCATTTCGTTCTGGTTAATAATTTAAGAATAGGTGTGATTATTAAACAGGCAGTAAATTAATTTTGTACGTTGTTTAGTTTTACGTTGAAAAATTCGTAGCTGCTCACTGACAGTGAATTATTATCGTAAGTCCACATTTTGGTGTAGTTGACACCGTTTCTTCGCATCAGGCTTTTAAAAGGCGTGATGCATTCGAGTAGATTATCTAAGTGACCGAGTTGTGACACGACGTAATCATTTTCAGATGAGAAAAGTGTAATGGGAGGAACGAAAATATCTTCGTGCCCGTGGTGTTTTCCCACCAGTGTGAGTTTTATTTTTGATATGAAGTTATTATTATCGGTGTAGCTGGAATTTTGGAAAGTTCATAATTATCTCAAAAGAAGATGACAAATTGAGTACCAATTAATTAATAATTTATGGTTGTTGTTAATTGTCACGCAAAGCAGTGTTTAATCTAGATGGTAAAAAATTAATCGTTTGGAAATTTACTTTCTCCGATGCTATAGGTAGAAATTGTTTCCAAGATTCAGAGCAAGCACTTTTTTTTCGATTTCTAATTTGCTAAATGTTTTCATTATCATAAAATGATTGATGAGCCGGTAATTCATCAAGTGTGAAAAAAATAAAGTAACGTGTTAATAGTAATTGAATATTTAATTAATTTGTAAAGTTTACTACTGGAATCCTTGCCTGGGAAACGCACCCATAAATGCGCCGTCTAGTGCCACCCTCTAGCGGTGATTATTTCAACTTAAAGCAATGTTTTAATGCGGTTTCACCATCATCGATGGCCACTCGCGATTGAATTTTACGTATCCAACCACAATCTCTACTATGAACTTACCTTTCGAAATTCAAGAAAAAATACTTAACTACTTAGACGGAGAAAATCTTTGGCGTGCTTCGCACGTTTGTAAACTATGGAAAGACTTAAGCAAAAGGTAACAAATCCATTTAACACCTTACGCAACTAAAACTACTTTATTTAATCCGTAGATTATTTTGGAAACTTGCTCGTCGAGACATTTCCGAAGACTGTTTAATGGAAATATTAGGCTACAATCTTCAAGAACGCAGTTTAAACTCGTGTGCGTGGGATGAAGTTTATTTTGCGTGGTGTTGTTGTCGCATCTCAGACCCCGAATCACCGAGTGTTACTCATTTTTCAGAATCACAGCCTCTTACTTGCTACTGCCTAACAGGTAAATGTGGCTCCAATGCTTTTTAATCAGTACATGCCCTTTGAAGCATGTGCTAATTGCTAGGCACGTGTCTGATTGCGAGCGATGGAAATGGAGTTATTACGCTCTACTCAGCGACGTCGAGTTGTAATTCGTTCGTTATAGCGAATACTGGTTCGAATGTGTGGGATTTGGTTGTTATGGATGTTGGTCGAGAAGGTAATTTAAGAATTTTGTTTGATTTAGAATGTAAATTTTAATAATTTTCGTGTTTAGGTCTGTATCAGTTGAATGTGGAAAATACGTCTATGGTTGCTGAACATGATTTTATGGTTGTGATGGGACCTCATTACTCACATTTGTATCAAATTACGAATCTTCAAGATGGAAATGCTAAGTTAATTTGGTCTTTGGATGATTTGAGAACAATGTCGATTGCGAAAACGAGGTGCGGTGTTGATTTTGGAAAATATTTGAAGTTTTTGATTTATAATTTTATTTTTCCAGTGTTTTTGGTTCGTCGTTCGCTATAGCAGAAATTCCTACTAATTTAACGCTTCGTCGAGTAAACTTTATTGAAAAAATGGCGAACGTGGATGTCGTATCAGTGATTACGTGTCATACATGGTTATGGAAATGGAAATTATGGAAAGAAAAGGTTTTTTTAATCCTACAATTTTACAATTTTACCACAAATTTATTTTTCATCACGGTTTTAATTAATTTCAGGTAATCTGCATACTAGCCACGGGTGAAATCGCAGTGTGGAATTTAACTAACGAAATGTGGTCGTCAGTTTCCCAACGTTATTCAGAATTACTTTACCAAAATCCTTGCGTAATTTTTAGAGGAATTATTTTTTGTAGCAGCAGAACTTCTCAATCTTTACTCGGTAAAATTATTAAATACCCTACTTTAATTTTTTAAATTAATGTATTCTAGTTATACTTTTTACAGAATATTGGCATTGCTTTCCCGGTGATTCGTATTGGTTACTTTGCTGGGACGGCGAGCAATTTCATAAATATTATCCAAAATTAATCATGGGAGAAGACGTCACGGCGATTTGCGTCAAGCGAAAAATAATTGCCATAGGAACTGCTTCAGGTTCGTCAGTTACTGATTAAAAAATTCATTTTTTTACATATAATTGTAATCTTTTAGGTAAATTATGTGTTTACGAACACAAAACTTCTGATTCCACGATCGGAAAAATGTGGGAGTCGAGTCCCGTTGCTGTCGCTCAATTGGCCGATCGGGCAATTCGCAGTTTAGATTTAAGTTTTGTTGGCGGATCTATTACAATTGCTGCGAGGACCCGAAAAAATTCTATTCTCACGGTGCAATGGACCAACAACTGCTCGCTTGAAAACGTGTTTTGATTTTCTCACCGTTTATCATCAAGATGTGGTTGAAGTGCTAAATAACAAATATTTACCGTTAAAAAGTGAAGAAAAAAATTGTAAATAATTTTATTATTTATTCACTTACACTTTACTGTTGTCTAAAATTAATTTGTTATTTTATTCCGCTGCTTTCTTCGTCAGTAACTGTATTAAAAAATTAAAGAAATATTTTAAGGTTGATGTTATTCTTCACGAATAAATTAATTTTTTTAGGGTTATACTTCTGTACGCTCGAACAATAGTTCCAAATTTGATTGCAGGTAGCCAGATATAGAAACACTACTATGAATAGTAAATTTCTCCTTACAGCATTTTTAAAATTCTGCTGTATGGAGCAAATTCCACGTTAGGCTGGGTTCACACATGGTTCACACATGCCGTTACCGTAGCAAACGTTGTCGTAGAATGATGCTTTGTGGGATTGAACGGGCAAAACGTTTGTCGTACCGTTCACGGCTTAGAAAAAGCGCGTAGAACGTTGTCGGGCCCACGGTTGCTAAGGTTGGCCAATCACGAACCAGACCCCTTGTACCACGTGGTCAACGATTTTCCAACATGGCGTTCGACCTTGAAAATGTTCAACGGTACCACCGATCTAAATAAAACTTTGGCATTTTGCTTTAATTTACATCCGTATTTCACAGATTAGGTTAAAATTTCACTAAATTGAAGTGATTTCATCTGAATGCCTGTAAAATTTGGCTGATTTGTTCCTCCACGTGTTGACTGTTTAACGACTACGTGTGTGAACATGTGTGAACAGTTTCAACGGCTACAACACATTTTGTACTGCAACGGTCGCTACGGTAACGGCATGTGTGAACTATGTGTGAACCCAGCCTTACAGCTTTTTCAAAAATTTGCTGTATGGAGCAAATTCCTCCTTACAGCATTTTTAAAAATCTGCTGCAAGGAGTAAATTGCCATCTGATGTGAAATGGAGATGAAAAAAATTAAATTCAACACGGCCAAACAAGTATAGCTGCTAATCAATTACTGTTTTCAAAATTCAGCCAATCAGGAGGGAGGCGTACTGAGAGATTCCGTATGCCCAGGCGAACGGAAGGATAGCCATTTTTTTTAAATACAAGTTATTCATGTCTTTACCTCAAAGGATGATCGAAATTAATTTTTGTTTGTGGGGGGAAAAAAGGTGCAATCATGCTTTAAAATAATTAATGTGTGCGTCACGACACAAAAAGTGGATGCAGAAATGAATTTTTTAATTTTCACAGGAATGTAGACGAAGTTACGTTAGGAATTTAACGAAAATAAATTACGATTATCACATTGAGATCATTCTGGACATAAATTCGAATCAAAATTTGATCCTGGAACTGCTTCAGCTGGTTTTATCAATCCTAAATCATATTCTCCATCCTTAGTATAGCGACCTTCAGGACCTCTCATCGCGCGTTCCTAAAATTTTCACAATTTTAATCATTTTACTTTTATCTCATAAAATTATCTCCACCTTGATGAATTCTTTCACGAATTTGTCATGCACGCTATTCATCCGCAAACGACATCCCCACGCTATCAACACCAACGGCTGGAATTAAATAATAAAATAAATCAAGAAATATTTCTGTAAATAAATAAAATACAAATTACCGTTGTTTCTGGAACAAACGTACTCGCTGTGATGATGTGCTTTCGAATGCAACCTGTTACTAAATTTTTCAGTCGCGTCACCAATGCCGGTTTAGTGCACGGATGATAAAGCATTACAATCGCACCGTGCTAGGTTAAATTAAAAATAAAACTAAATAAATTACATTTTAAGCTTTTTTTCGCACAATTAAGTTACCTCTACGTTGTGAGACCATCTCTGTACTGGAACAAACTTGTATTCGCCATATTGAGGCCAAACCGGACGGTGATCTCCGCTGATGAGGAAGCAGGAAACAAAAATCGTTTTAAATGGCGAAGGTTATTTATTTATTTACTTATTTATAAAATATATACTGAGTTGGCATTGGCGTAGCGTAATTGATACGTCGATCCATGCATATGTGTAATGGCTGAAATTAGAAATTAATTTGAGAACTTTTATTTTTTACGATGTGGTTGTAAAATGAAATATTTACTTACAGCGTAATTTGGTGGAAGTCTTTCGCATTCTAAAATCGGGTCTGATTTCTGGAATAATATTTTTGCTTCGATTTTATAAATTTAATTTAGATTTTAAAGAAAATTTGTGGTTTTTACCTGATTTGTACCTAATATTTTTCCAATTTTTAAGTGACAAGCGTAGTCGTTCGGAGATTCATCCCAGTCAATCGTCAAATTAGTCTGTGTTAAAAATTATTTTAAAATTATTTAATAAAATGTAAAAATATTGAATTTACTTTTCCGTCATCGCATTTTTCCATAACTCCCATCGACCGACACAACGCTCCATTAAACGCACAAAAAGCCATGCAAATCCACACCAAAAACAAAAGATTCATTTTCATCTTTTTTCACCTGAAAAAGACAAAAAAATTAACACGAACATATTTTTCAACGCAACATATTTTTTCAACAACCTGTCAGATAATTTGTTGAAAAATTTTAAATTTTACAATAAAATCGCAATTGACAGTTTACGTAGATCGATTGAAATAAAAAATTAATGTTAAATTGTTTGATTAGTGGAGCATCTGACAGTTGTTAAACTCGGCAAAAACAAAGAAAGGATACTTAACGTCATTTCATTACCTTCTACGGAATCTACGCACCTCCCATATCACCTAACAGAGAGCAAATGAAATTTGATTACGCGGAATTCAATCTACAAATTTTCTACAAAGTTATTTTTCATACTCCCGCCAATATTTTTTGATCGTAGCGTCAAAATTTATCCGAAACAAAGTTAATTGAACTCTGAAGTTTCTAACGGAGAAGAAAAACCAAAAATAGATTACCTAAAGCGCCTTTGTGGAAAGTGGCGCCGCGCAACGAGAATGTTTGGAATTATTTACTTCTGCGGCGCTGCATTTGAAAATAAAAATTAAAAACTTTATTAATTCAATTCAACACCACTAATAACTTTTAATTTTTATTATTACACTTAAAACATGTTATTTAGGGCACACAGTCTTATCACTCAAATCCGATACAACTTTAGCCTTAGTTATCAATGTATGATTGTACACGCCATCTGTCGATGAACTTTCAGGTGCCTTCAATGCTCTTTTCTATAAACCACAAATTGCATATTATCAAAATAAAATCACAGAAATGAAAACACAGTAAAGTATACTTTTATCCATTCCTTCACTGCCTTCTCATCAATACCGTTCATTTTATAACGGCAACCCCACGCAATTAAAACCAATGGCTATTAAATGAAATTTAAAAAAAATTACAATTAATTAAAGGTAAAAATTTAAAATAAGTAACTACATTTTTCCATTAAATACCGTGTCTTTTGGAACTTCATTAGAAGCCGTTATTATGTGTTTTCGCAAACAACCAGTAACAATTGCTCTCAACTTCACCACCAACTCCAGCAACGCGCAAGGATGATAAAGCATCACTACAGCGCCGTGCTACGAGAAAATTATCATAGCAAATATATGCAAAGTGAAGATTTAATTAGTTATTAATTATACCTCAATGTTATGCGACCATCTATGCGGCGGAATAAACTTGTATTCGCCGTAAACAGCCCAAACTGGACGGTGACCCGCGCTATAATTATAATTAATTAAAATAAGAAAAATTACATTAAAAAAAATCATGATTTCTTCACGACTTACTGTGTTGGTAGTGATTCATTGTATACAATAGTTTCGTTCATACAATAGTGTGTGGGCTAAAAAAAAAATTTTATGGAGGTAATTTTCTATTTTCAATAGTTTCTATTTTACCAATTACCTCGTAGTTTTTTGGAATTACATCACATGTTTCGTCCCCTGAGACCGGCTTTAAATAATAGTGATTAATTTCAGATGAGATTACAGTTTATAATGCTTAAAAATAATTTGTCAAGTGCCTTGGTGGTTCCTAAAGTTTTCCCGCCCTTTTCCTTGCAGGTGTACGCAGAGTCCGATCCATCCCAATCTTTATTTATACCTGTCTAAATTTTTAAAATTTAATCAGAATCCAGGTATAATATTTAATTGTAATATTTTACTGAACTTACTACGCCGTCATCGCAACCAGGATTGCTGAAAAAGAAAGTACAAATTGAAATTATTTAAAATATGAGTTTAAGATGGTTAGATGGTTGCAGTTCATCTGAAGAATGAAGATCAATGGAGAGTTTACCTGAAGATCAATGGAGAGTTTATCTGAAGATCATTGGAGAGTTTACCTGAAGATCAATGGAGAGTTTACCTGAAGATCAATGGAGAGTTTACCTGAAGATCATTGGAGAGTTTACCTGAAGATCAATGGAGAGTTTACCTGAAGATCAATGGAGAGTTTACCTGAAGATCAATGGAGAGTTTACCTGAAGATCAATGGAGAGT
>JAQIWS010000821.1:0-15518 GCA_034696085.1 Stigmatogaster subterranea | reverse complement strand
CATTTTTCTCTCCAAATTATTAACGAAACTCATTAATCCAGCGTCAATTTCACGATTAGCATCCTTCCTCATAATTACACACACCTTTATCCCACCTTCGCTTAACAACCTCAACTCATCCTGAAATTGATAACGATTTTTTCCCCAATAATTTATTTTTAATTCTCCCCCCCAAAAAAAAAAAACCCAACACACTTTTTTTTTTAAATTTTTTTTTTACCTTATCTACTCGTGCGATTTAATAATTCGATATAAAAATTTTATCCTGAGTGGGCAGATAGGGAAGAATGAAGAGGAGGAGGATGTACGTCATTTCTATGAATATCAATGAGGATTATTAACAAGAGCGACGACTCTTTGGAATAGAGCGCGAGTGATTACACCCGAGAGAGATTCGATTGCTTCGTGCACGAAACGATGTGGTTTTATTGACTCTGCGCAACGAATAAGGAGTGGGAGGGCGGACAGGCCGCGTTTGCGAGCTCTCTAATGATGCGGCTGTAGCGGTGCGTGTTTTCGGGTCCTATTCCTTGGCTGGACCCGTCGTTTTCTTTTTCTCTCTCTCTCTCTTTACTTCAAATTGGGTGTAAAATGAGGGATTCACGTTGTTACAATTTGTAGTTTGTTCCTCGACGAACGAACGAAGAGTTGCGTCTTGAATTTTGTGTCCTTTGAGACGCGGGAATTTAAAATTTTATTCGACGTTTGCGTTTTTTTTATTTTTAGGGTTATTTTTTGTATTTTTTTGTTAAGCGGGAAATGGTTGGAATTTTTGTGTTTTGTAAATAGCGTGCTCGTTTTTCTCTCTCTTTCCATTTTGCGTCCTTGGTTTGTTATCAGTGATAAGTGGAAACATGTCAAAACTATCTCCTCACTTTAATGACCCCCAAATGTAAAAAAAAAAAAAAGATAGAGAAAAAAAAAATCTTTATGTGTCGGGAATAGAAAAATAATGTGAAATTGTTATTCGATGCATGACATGAAATTTGATTGATTTTTCACTATAGCGTTTGGTGGTCGACTAAGAGCGCTCTCGAAACAGGCTATACGCTGTACAGCGTAGCGTTTGATTTCTTTTAAGCCGTTAATTACACTTCGGATTACGATAAACGTCACGAACTCCAAATATAGAAAATTTTTTTTTGTACAGTAGTTTGGTGGCAAATTTATTTTCCAGTCAACAACTTGTACAGTAATCAAATCAACTCCCTCGTTTTGTTTTATTTTTTCTTCGACTAAAACGATTTTCAATTTGTCGTGAGAAAAATAGTAGGGGTGGGAGTGGGTGTCGGTGGGTCCCCGACGGTTGGAAGCCGAGGGCGGCTAGGGGGAGTCAGGGGCTGTCAGCTCCATTCAGTCGAGGGAAACGCGATGGGACGCAGATAGGCTCGTGACAGGGACGAGGGGAAGGAGTCCTCGGCGAAACGGGAGAACGTTTCTCTAATGAGAGGGAGGAGGAATTTTTCCCGCCCTTTTTGTCCACCTCGTGAAGAGTGCCAGGAGGCTTCTGATTTCTTTTTACTTTTTTTTTTATTTTTCCGTCTTCATTCTCTTTTCTCTGGATTTTTTTTTTTACCTTCTTCTTCGTCTCCTAGTGTTCTCTTTTTCCTCTGTCGCCTCCGAGTTTGGTGAGATGTCAAAGATAATAAGGGACGCTGGGATTTAGAGGAGTCTTGACAGAGGCACACGTAAACCAATCCCCCAAGGCAAACAAGAACGACAGTTGGAAGAGTTCTGTATGTACCCTCGCCAACGACACACAACATTCGCTCACCCTACGTCCATTTTTCTCCACAAATCTGTTGAACAGTTTGACGGAAAAAAAAATTTTTTTTCTCCATCCAATAGAAAAACGAGGAAAATGAGAAATCCTCGTTGTCTGATTTTGCGATCGAAATTAGCCCAAAGCGATTGATTTCGTATTCAGTGGATATTATCATCTCAAATGTCACTGATAACGTAGATTAACTGGTGTTCAATATGTATTAATCACGTTGACCAACGTCGCGCTCCATCTGGGAGTTTTCCCTTCGTCCGGGGATTTTTACTCACACAATTCCAAAGTGTCGGATTACGAGCGTTTGTCTCTCTCGTTGGTCGTTTTACAGCAATATCAGTGAAAAATCTTGTTCTAAGATGACCACTCGCGAAGAAGAGAAGAATCGGCTCTTAGAAATCAGATCCGAGCGTCCATTGAAATGGAAGTGTGAGGATCGGGATAAATATAGTCGTCGGTTTTTAGTTGAGAACCCAACGAATGGGCAATTGTACCCGGATAGGGTCAGCTCAACCCCCGCGGGGCGGGACTCGGGGCTCTTGGAGCGCGCATCCGGATTAGCTACCGGTCTCTCTCGTTCTCTCGCACGACGGAGAATTGTAAGGGCGACGATAGAGGCGTCGACCCGTGGACAGCCCCACCTTGTTCTCGCGGGAGAACAAACACGAAAGCAGATTTCTATTCCCGCGTTAAACTAATGTTTGTATCTCGAACAAGAAAGAAGGAAAACGCAAGGTGAGCGGAGTCGCGTTGTTGACTCTTCAAGGTGTCAACAAGGTTTTCTATCGTACTTATACTCGAAAAATTGAGGTTAAGGATGACTAAAAAAAATTTTTTGGATAAGGTGGTAACGCGAGTGAAATCGATTTATTGATTTTATAGGTGTAATTGTGCGTTTTTACTGGATAGTTTGTATTTGTACGTGACAGACGCCGGGTGGAATCGAACGCGGCTGAATCCGAGTGAGTGGCGAGCGCAACGCACGCGTCTTGCCTACTTGATCGACGTAATCGGCCTTGAGGGCTTCTGGTCGCCGCGCACCAGATTACCCCGCGCGCCGGACGCGGGATTACCGAGCCCTCAAGTTTCCGCTAGCAGAGACGCAATTAGGAATGCACACGCCATGCAGACGCGTCTTAACTCCCTCGATCACGGCACTCGCATCGCTCCTACCCACAAAGACACTCTGATCCTAAGTCCCTCTCAAACGTCCTAAGACGCACGACGATGCGCGTGACATTTCGAACGCTACTCGCTTTTTATTCTTCATTTTGATGTTGACGTAGCGTCTCATTTTTTTAAATTTATTCCTAAGTTTTCGAATTTTTACTTGTAAATTGGGAAAAAATCGTGATTTGGGGGAAGGGAGAAATAGCCACAAATTAAGAGCAATCTAAATGAGGCGTCGCGTGCGTGTTGCGTTTGTAGTTTCGTGTATCGTTCTTTGTCTAATCCTCCCACTGCTTAATCCCCACCAAATGATTTCGAGTCTCTTCTTCTGTAGACGGTTTATCCAATTAATAGTGTGACAACTGGGAGTGTGTAATGAGGGAGAAGATGCAATTCGATTCGCCCTCTTGGGATAAATTTTTATTTCCACATTTCTCGCGTTTAATATTCCAAGATGATTGCGTTCTTTGTTGTTATTTCGCTGTTAATTTAAAGAGGGCCTTGAGAATATTACCTAATTGAGTGATTAATATGTAAATGAAGATGAAAGCCAATTAGTACTTTTATTTATCACGCTCTCAAAATTGACGTTCGGACAATAAATTAGTTTAGAAAGAAAAAATATTTTTATAGAAAGAGTTTTGCAGACTGGAAAAATTTTTTTTTCTTCTATTCGATGCCCCACGGGGCTAAGTGAGGAAGGAGAAGGGAGAGAGGTGAAGAGTAATGTTCTTCTCTTCTTGTGTTTATTTGCCGAATTCGTTGCCCAATTGTCAGCGAGCGTGTGATTGGCGCGCGCGAGTGGCTTGGCCCGCGGTCACCACACACCAAATTGAGCCCATGATAGCTGTCATGTGCGGGTGGAAGGGAACCACGGGAATATTGCGCACTCGAGGCAGAAATGGATTGCGCGAGAAAGAAAGAAAGAAGCATTGGACGTTGTGTTTTCTGCGGGCATTTGTCTCGTTAGTGCGGCGAGATCACGCTGAGAATAATTTAGAGCAGTGGGAAATAATAAATGAAAATGGAGAATTTTGTTTTTTTTTTCTTGTGGTTTTTAATTGATAATTTTGTTGTTGTTTGAGTTATGTAGTGTGGTGTTTTGGAGATTGAAGTGGATTTTTTTTGGTTTGGTTTTGGGTTTTTTTGAATTTTTTTGAATGTTGTTGCCATCCGGGCATCAAAGGGAGAGCGCCATCTCTGATGGCAAATAGGAACAATGAGTGAAGTGTGTGTTGGAGTTTGGATGTGTATAATGATCTCGTTGAATAGTTTTATTTGTAAATAGAATTTGATCCGTTTTTGGATACGTTGATTTTTTTTTAGTTTTTTGGTCGAGGCTAGAAAAATAAACTGACGCTGACTTTGAAGAGTTGATAAAAATTTGCATGTTTTTGTATCCATTTTTAAGATTATTTTTTTCCCCCCAACACTGATAAAAAAAAAAATTAGTAATAATAATAATTTTTTAAATTTGACATTTTTGGTATTTTTGGTATTTTTTTCTAAGAACTTCGCAAATTCACCGCTAGGGTTTTGGTGTTGTCGATTGTAATTACCGACGAATTTCTAATTAGAGCGCGTTGGTCAACTGATTTCAATGGAAAAGATATGGAGCGTGACTCCCCCTGGTGGAACAACGCGCGGTGATGCATTTTCTCTTATTTTTCTCCACTCATCCACCTCATTCCGCTGCTTATCAATTTATCATCTCTTCAATAAGACCGATTATTCTTTCAAATTCAATCGATCGTGACCACTGCTTCTCCTTCGACCTTCTTAAAAAAAAAAAACAATAACAATAACAAGAAATATTTATTATTTATCATCTCTCGACTCAATTTTTATTTTATGAATAGACGCCGCTTATTTCCGCGAAATTTTAAATTTCACGAGTTGAATGCAACTGAGCACTTTTTGTAGGTATTTTTAAAAAAAAGTCTTTTTTCCCTTTTTTTGTGTGTGTGTGAACGTGCTAATTGGTAATGACAGCCACAGGAGCGCGGGGGTCGCTTTTAGGTCCCTCCGAGTCGTGCACGTAGTCTCTGTAATCACGGGATTTCATGTGGAATAATTCTTGGGTGCCTGCTGAAAAACGTCCCGCGACTTAGAGACGAAGGTTTTACCGCGCCACTGAACACCGCAACGAAAATGAGATGAAAACAGGAATTCGATACAACGAAACGAGAGGCGGACTCCTCGTTAGAGTGAAATTTGCTAAATTAAAGACAAGATCACCGACACGCGACAATTTGGGTTTGAAAAACGACACGAAGTTTAGACGTAAATAAAATACAATAAAATGAAAAGGAACAGGAAAATATATAAATTTTTATTTTAAGTATTGTATTGTTTTCTGTTTGTCAATTTTCGACACCAGATGTCGATGGGGAAGCCACGGGCTCCTCGTTTGATGTGGTTTAGAAACTATTAATGTTACATCAAGAGAGAAGAATTCAATTTGTAACGTATCACTGGGGTCAATTTAAAATTCCATTTGTTGGCGTTTACCTTGGGAAGTGAATTTTTTGAGCTCGACCAGCGCTCAAAAGAAATCTTGCGCGGTGATGAACCCCGCGTTTTAACGTAATCAGCCTGGCTTGGTTGTTGTTCAATATTCGTCTTCCGCCCAAAGGGACGACGATCGGGGGGTTGACGAGGAGGTGGAATGGAAGCGACTTCGTTCACTTGTAAACATCGCCTGATGCTGAGTTGGCTCTGCGCATTTGCATTATGGGATCGCTTCCACGTCACTGGTCACGCGAGAATTGACTGGGCTGCGAATCCGAATCGAAGCATCCGTGCGTTAGTGGATGGGAAATCATTATCAATTATTAGTTTTTTTGGTAGATTTTTTTTCTTGTTCGCATTTGTTCTTGCGGAAATAAAAAAAAATTATTTAGTGTTAGTTGTAAAGAAATATACCGGTAACTTTATTTATTTTTACGGAGGAGAGTGCAGAATTGTAAATTTTATTTGATTTATAGATCGGTTTGTAGATTTTGTAATAATTCGTACAATGTCGTGTTATTGTGTTTAATTTTATTTATTTTTTGTGAGGTGTCGATTTAAAATACCGCTGAATTGAAATTAAGTGTCCTTTCGCGCTATCTAGTGGGCACGTTGGAAACTAGTAACTCAAATTTGTCGTGATTGGTAGAAATAAGCTTTGAAAATTGCAATTTAATTTGTGGTGATATTGATGAAAATTGCTTCCCACTAAAGTTTAAATAATTAATAATTTGTTTTGGGAATGTACGTGTTATCTTAGCATTCAATTTTTAGTTACGGTACTGAACTCTGACGCTTTAGGTTCGTTTTCGCTAACTACGAGTTCGCCATCTAGTAACAAATTCTGAAATTTGAGTTACCTGGAGCGTCGTTGTTGAAATATGGTGACGTCATCGATTGTGAACTCGAGATTCTTAGATCCAATTTCGATCATATTACGTCACATTGGAACAGATGTGACGTAATATTGTTACACGTCATTCGTAATTTTAATGGCATGAAAAATTCTTTTAATACACATGACGTACGTGATTACAAAAGATAAATATGCTATCTTAAAAAATATAAAATGTAGAAAATTTTGTAAAATAACTACTTATTTTATTTACTTATACCAGACTACTTATTTATACGATAATTTTCTGCTCAACAATCATTATTACAAGTACAATTTTTGTTTTAAATTGTAAGGAATGAAACTTTGATATGTACAAAAATTAATATACAGTACAAATAAATATTGTACGCAAAGGTATAAGAAAGTATTAATATAAAAATGAAGCTTTGAAAACTTAGAATTAGTTTTTGGTAGTCGAAGGTTAACTTAAGTCAGGAATGTAAACACAACAGTGTAAACTGAGCTGTAATATGATACTGCAGCAGAGGGAGAGGAGAGGGAAAAAAGTAAAGTCAGTGTGTAGAACTGTCGATGACCTAGCACAGCAGTTAACGCATGTACATCGGTATTTTCCATTGTTTTCCACACTTCCAAGGCGAAGCATCCACATTGCAACTAAATACAAGTACAAATAACAAATAGTAGAAACATTTATAAAATTCGAGCTTCGAAAGAGGGAAGGGTTGAGAAAAGAGTTGTCTGTTCGATGCTGCCCTCTATAAACAAACAGGAAAACTAACAGTTTAAACCGACGCCCTGCAACGTGCTGCGCTCTACTGGCGGTTTTATTGTATCGTATTTTGGAGTCTCGTTGTACGCTTGTGCCATCTGACGTTAAATTCGCGCATTGTATTAATCAATCATCCACTAAATTTTATCTTCTCGTCTTTATTTGCAAATTATTACATTAATTTCTACAATCTTACACTCCGCTTTTAAATTACATCGACCAATTTAGAAACTTTTTAAACATCGTTAAATTTTTTTCTTATCTCGTAATTTCAAAACAAGATAATCGGTATTTCCGTGAAAGGAAAAGAAAATATGTTTTTTCTCTCCGCCTTTTTAACTTTTTTTAATATAATTCTTTTTTCGGTCGTAATTAGGTTTTTCTTTCATAAAAATTTCACTCCCTGATTGAATCAGTTGCCGTTAAATTGTGTTAAATTAAAGAGAAGTCTTTTGTTTCGATTCAATTAACTGCATATCATCATTATCGGATATTCGTAAAAAACAAGGAAAAGAATAAAAAACAAAAAAAAAAATTCTCAATGAATCAGGTTTTTCATTTTTATCTTTTTCTTTCTTCCACCATCCTCCTCTTCTCACTACACTACTTGGTGAAGGAACCGTATCAATTATGGAATTGTAAAACGAGGGAGAGAGGCTAATTAGAAGATAATAAATTTTTCAAATTTACACGATCTAATACAATTTTCACTTTTTTTCTACCCCCCAAAAAAAAAAAATTTTTCTTTTTTTTCAAAAAAACCTCTTTTATTCCCTCTAGTGGTGGATAAAGCAAATGTGTCAATTAATCGCAAAGCAGACGCCGAAAAAATTCAAAAAAATACAGGGGAGAAAAATATTGCCGTCGTTTGCAAAGGGGATATTTCGAGACAGAGAAGAGAGGGGAGACATCCATTTTTACCCCTTCCCGTAGACACTCCTTTCTTTCCCCGCCGCGGCCGAATGCAGGTGATGAGTGACGCTGTCCTCGTTGCTAAGCAACGCGCAGGCCGCCTGCCACGCGGCGCAAGCGGTCGAATTCCCTCCTCCCCCTCCACCAACGCGCCTGCGCCGCATTCCTTTCGCTCCAAATAATAACCAATGGCAGCGATAGGCCTATCATCAATCACGGGCGGTCGCTCTTTATGCCGGCGCTAAGCGCTATTCAGGCGGCAGGACGATAGCGACTGCGCCTGATTTCCCTTCACGATATGGAAAAATGGTAGAGATGGTGTTTGTGTGTGGCTCACCCGTTGAAAATGCTTTTTCTCTCCTTATTTTTTTTTCTCCTAATCGTTAATTTTATTACATAAAATAGAATGACGTAATTGTGCTTTTTTTGTTGTTGTTGAAAATCTTCATTTTTTTCCCCCTATCGTGTGTAGGAAGAAAGGGGTAGTGAGACAAGATGGCGACGGATCGGTCACGGGAGGTCGAATAAATTGGACGTATTTATGTATTTTTCCCCAACACAGTTTCCTGTTCACCTCCCTCATTTTGATATTTATATTTATTTCTCTGAAAAGTTCACGTTTTTCCCATTTTTAAAAATTCTTTAAAAATTTAAAAAAAAAATTTTTTTTTGTATTTTTTAATTTAAAAAAAAAAAAAAATCACAGGATGTGTCGACGTCGTCTGTTTTTTGGTGGTGCCAATGTTAGTTCGTCGTCTCCCCTTTTTTTTTGAGTGTACTAGTTCTATGGGTCCCCTACCCTTTTTTCCCTCTCTCTTTCTTCACCCCATTCGTGCTGCAGACAGACTAATTTGTGTGAATGAAAGCAAACCAGATGGAAAGTCACTCCCTCATACTTTTTACGAGATGGTTTTTTTTTTCTTCTTCCTCCTTTTTTCACTCTCTCTCTCTCTCTCTTCTTTTTTTCCCTCGTTGATTCTATTTCTTTATTTTTCCTCTCTCTCGTCTTGTTCTTCAAATCCGTGTTATTTCTGTATGGTTTGTGAAATAGTTTCCGCGTTAGTTAACAAAAGCGTTTTATTTGGGTGTTTTCCCTATTTTTTATTGGGTGCGAGAATATAAAAAACGAAGGGTTCCGCAGACACAAAAAAAGAATAAACTATAAAATAAAAATTGTTAAATTTCTCACGCGTTGTAAAAACGAAATCAAAACGCGGTTTTTGTGGTCGCGGATAAAGTGACCCTAATTACAAACTGGTCCTCTTTAAAATTTATTATTATTTGATTTGTTTATTATCCTACATTCTCGCAATGGGATTTTTTGGTTCCAGTCCACTTAATCCCAAGGTTAAGTAGCCTAATTACGTTTTAACAAGCGTGGATCCTGATATTTTCAACCGTCGGACGCACCTTTTTCTGCTCCCCGTCTCACGAAAAAACCTGCAGGTAAAATTTGAGGATTTTGTAATAGTATTTAGTCACACTAACCATCCCTTAATAAAAAATAATGTGTAGCAAGAGTTGTAAAAAATAAAAAAAATGATGGAAATGAGGTAAGAAGTAGGTTAAGCCCACGTGGATTTTGAAGAGTTTGCTGCGAGGCTCAACAGATTGAATGAATTGATATGAATGAATGAATGAAATGAATGGGTGTGGATTAAATTGTAGACTGGTCTCTCTCTCTCTCTCTCTCTCTCTCTTTCTCTCTTAAAGATGCCGGTAGCGGTTGCGGAAGTTTAAAATTCGTCCTCCGGTAATTCGGGGTGTGGAATATGATTTGTATGGGAAAATGAACCGACGAATTGACCTAACACTACAAATTTTATTAGTCATTAATTTTCGTGAATCAAAATTTTAAATTTTTCGGTTTATCGGAAAAAAAAATTACTATTATCCGTAGTTTAAAAAGTAATAAAAAAAAAAGGTACGGTGTATTCTCGGTGAATCGGTAATTTTTTTTTATACCTTGTCTATCCCTTTTTTTAAGGAGTTTTTTCCTCTCCTCTCTCCCTTTTTTTCCCCGAGCTGGTTTTTATAGTCACTTTATAGTAGCGTATATATAGGTCAGGATTTTCTCAACGGATTCTCAGCTTCTCTTTAAGCGAACCTGCTGAATTGGGGACCTGACAAGGTTTTCACCGAGAGGGGGACGAGGAGCTGGTGAGACGGAGGGAAGATGTCTAGTTAGTTTTTCCCCCGTTGAGTGAGTTGTACTCGATTGCGTAATGGAAATCGTAGTGTGAGAAGGGGGAAAAAATGGGTGTTGATTTCTAGGCGAAACGAATTATACGGAAACTCAAGAAAGTGATAATTGGCGAGAGTTTTCACCGACGGTCGTCGGTCCCGTCGAGTCCGGGGAATGTGTTAGGTACGCACAAAAGCATAAACCCCCTTCCACCTCCCTGTTGAATAGGGTTAGGGGTAAGGGTAGGGAGAGAGAGGAGAGGCCGACAAAAAAGGAGGTAGAGAAAAAAATTGGGAACAAAGGGTCTGAGGGTCGCTCACCGGATCCCGAACGTGGGGTTATAGGTACCCGCCGGGTTGTGGGGACGGGTTGTGACGGAGACGCCTGCAAAAACAAAGCGGTATGAGATATCCACTCGCTTTTTGCCCGCTTGTGTCTACGCGGATGCTGCGGGAGCGCGAGATGCGTCTCTCGGTGTGATGTGTGTTACGGTGTGTGGGTGAGGACCTGTCGTTTTGACCAACGGGAAGATGATTGTAACCCTCTCTAGACCAGTCCAGACAGGGGTGAGTAAAAACGACAAACCTTTTTTTCTTTTCTACGCTCTTCGCAGCTGGCGACGTTTGCTATTAGGGTTAAAAATGGGAGAAGCGACCAATTCCGAACGAAGGTTTGGTTTTTTTTTTTTTTTTCTTGGTTGTTTTTTTTTTTTTGGTAGTTGGGGAAAAAATATTAGGTTGGTTTGTTTGTGGATTTTGGATTTGGGTTTGGATTTGTTGGTTTTTTTTTTTTTTTTGGTTATCCGTAATGGGGTTTTTTGCTTTTTTATTCTTGTTTTTGATACGCGTATCAGCAGGCTGTTTGAAATTATGACGTAATGCACCATCAATATTTTTTATTACCTTAGGAAAGGGGTGGCTGTCATGGTGGCAGTCGTTATGGCGGCGTTTGGGGGAGGGTCGAAGAAAATCTTTCTGTGCACACGCAAAATTTTGCTTGGTTTTTATTATTGGTGGAGGAAATACTGCGTGGAAATGGACGTGTAATGTAGTTAAAATGCTGATATTTCTGGACACGAAATACGTGACCACAAAAAAAAAAAATTCAAATTTTCAAAGTTTTTTCAGTCTCTTAAAAATTAACCTCCAGACAAAAAAATTTTTTAAACCTTTTTTCAGTCATTTTCAATTTCATCACTTTTTACATTTTTCAAACCTAATAAAAAAATAAATTTTTCTGCATTTTGCAAAAATCACCTGAAAAAAAAAAAAAAAAAAATGACCCCCCAAAACGAAAATTCAATTATTTGTACAAACATATTTATTTTATTTCCAATACCGAATTTTAAAAACTTTCTGAAATTTCATCTAATGTCCGATATCAATATCCAAAAACAGCAAGCGAGGAATATTTTCTCAGTAAGGTAAAACGAAGAACGAATATCTGAAGGGGATATTGTACAAAAATTTTTTTCCTATCTCTATCGAAACAAGGGAGAGACCTCACCAACGGCAACGTCTAGTTTATTTATTACTTCAAGATGTTTGTACAGAAAAGTGCTCTCTGTCTTTTTACCCTCCTTCCCGTCTGTCCGTCTCTGCGAAAAATATTTTCCTCAAATGAATAAATACAAACGACATGAATATTCGCACTCTTTTCATTTAAAATACACGACGCGTGGCGACTAAGTTTTTTGTTTTTATTTTTTTTCTGGGTACCGAAAGGGGGGAAAGAGAGAGAGAGAGAGAAAAAAAAAGAAAAAGAGACCTTCATTTTGCCTCGTATTGTTTATTTATAATTATCTTCACCTTATTACAACGAAGTGAGTTATGGCAAGATGGTCACGCTGTTCTGTAGAATGACTCACGAAAAATATCCTCGGTTCTCTTTTCTCTCCCCGTTCAGACTTCATTTCTCTCTGGAAGGGGTGGATTGGGAAAAAGGGGGGCTGAGAAGGGGGAAAGGCTTTTTTTTTCATGCCACCGTGGGCTGCAAGGGTAGACGAACCAACGGCTGGCTGGCGAGGGGTGTCGCAAACGAATTTATTTATGGCTGCTTCTCCTGCGTGAGATTTCCTTTTTCTGTCTCTTTCTCTTTCGTTCTATTTTTTTCTCTCCCTACCCCGCGAAATTAGTCTCCCGCTTAGATTTTTGCATGAAACGAGGAAAAAAATGATGTCTTACAAACGTTTGTTTCTCGTTCGCTCGTCAGTGTGACGTGTGAATGACGCGAACTGATGGTGGTAATGATTTTACTCGTGATGATGATGGCAACGCGCAGCCTCCATCTTGAGTCTGGCGTTTGAGGCGAGAAAACTAGACTCAACAAGAAAGGGAGATGGAAATATTTTTCTCTCCTACATTCTTCCTCTCATTTTTTAACTCTTTTTTAACCCTTTTTTATTCAATCATCAAAAACGGGGTGAGTGGTAGTCGCGTAACCCTTTTTCTTCTTTTACATCTCACCTGGTATTGGGAAATATTTAACACTGTCATGGCGGACGTGGGGTAGCCGTTCCCAGCAGTGCTATTACGGCGGTCGGCAAGTGTAGCGCGTCCGCAGACTCCGGGTTTTTGCCATCTCTCGGGAGTGCTGAAAGGTCGCGCTGCTGAGCACGCGCTTACCCGGAACCCCGTTCGGCCGAGTCCGTTGCTTCTTGGCCGGAGAAGCCGAGTCGACAAACCACGAGTGAGGCTAATGAACCACGCCACGCCTCATCACCTGGTCTCGAGAGGAGACCACGGAACGCGCGCGGTGTACGTTTGCGTTGAGTGATGGGAAGAATACATTGGTTGGATTGTAGTTGAAGTCGAAATTGAAATAGAATTTTTTTTTTTATCAAGGTGTTACTTCATTTTTCACTATATAAAATGACGATTTTTTTTTGTGACGTAATAAAAAGCGACATTGAAGTAAAAATTTAAATCACATCTTTAAATTTTATTTTATGTTCCAAATCTAAATTTTTCAATTTGACTCCGAAACAAAAAATCTTTTTCAAATTTCAAAAATAATTTCTCGTGTCACTTAAATTACTCATCATCATCAACATCATCTTCACTTTTTATTCAACAAAAAATTCGTCATTCTCGTCACGTTCACGTCGTTGAACCACGTCTTTACTAATTGCGAAAGGGGTTCTCTCTCTCTCTACTCTCCCTAAAGAAAAGAAAACTCCTTCTCGTCCTCCCCACCGGTAATTAGAATGCCAGAGAGGGTCCGGCAACAGTTCATAATCCCGGTAGAGTGGGCCGCGGTGTCCTGTCACCAACAAGGCTAAACGTCATTGACACACAAGGCCGTCTCCGTGCACGGACTACGTAAGAGACCCCAGTGGGGGCACGTATTGAAGGGGACCTCGGGTCTTGTATTGAGTGAACTGTTTTCGTCACCTGACCTACTTGGCTCTCCATTCTAAGAACCTCACGTTCTGGGTTTTAAGTTATTAACGATTCATGAAGTACGAAAAGAGAGCGAGCGAGTTTATGTTGTAAAAAGGGATATTTTTAATCGCGAACAAGGAAATAAAAATTTGTCTTCAATAAACTGAGAAAAATCTTCAATGAGGTCTTTTTTTGAGTTAAGCGTTGGAAAATGGAAACAGGTGATGAAAATTCTTCGTTGGCCACGCGAGTTTTCTTTTATTCACGTTGGTGGATAGTGGAACGCGTGTGTATTTTTTTTTTTCCTACTTTTTCGTGTGGCTTTCAGTTTGCTTTTTTTATTTTCTCCCCCTTGCTTCTTAAGAAGCTTAAACAAAAACAACTGCAGCTTCGAACACGCCTCCCAACTCGCCGAAGCTAATTTCTTTCTTCACGTTGATGAATACGAGCGTCTCGTGGTGCTTTCTCAATGCCAGCCCCTTCTTCACGTGGCCAAGCAAAACACCGTTTACAAAAAGAGCCCCGTGCGCGCGCGTACACTTCCGGCTACGTTGAGAAGAAAAGGATTGAAGCCAATGTAAAAACCGCCGTTTTCAAAGCGTGGAATACTCAATAGTGCACATCTGTAAACAGTCGTGACGCAACTACACTTTTTATTTTTCACAAAATTCATCAAAAAAAAAAAATTTTTTTTGTTAAAGTTTACTTAAATTGATGTAACAACAACTTTTAAATAACAACGATTTATGTCTTTGACGTGAAAACACGCAAACTTGACGGTTTTTTAAAACGGTTTTTTTTTTTTTTTAGTCATTCGTCAATCGAATTTTTTCTTGGGAGTTTGTATAAAAAAAAAAGGGGATATAAAAAAAAGTGGACCTTAAAAAAAATGGAGTTTTTTCCGCGACCCTATAGAAGAATGATGAATGGACATCGACTGCAAGTGGCCATTGCGCCCAAATACCGCTGAGTTAGCCGGGAAGAGAGAACGAGAGAGCGAGCAATATCTCTCCCTCGAGGAGCCGTCTCGCCCCAATGACCGATGGTTGGTCGATGGCCAATGCCCCATCTCCGGCCAGAAGGAAAGAAAGAGGGCGTTAAAGGCCTTGAGAACCCCTTTGGTGGTCGAGAATAAGAGAAAGCACTTAACTCGACTGCACTTGTTTCTACGGAATAACGGCAGGGAGTTTAAGTCTCTCGGGAAGACGTTGGAGGAGATTCGAAGTTCCTCGAAACACGGGTTGGGTATAAGAGAAAGAGGGGGGATACAGGATTTTTTTTTTTTTAAAGTTCCTTACCCGTTAAATTCTTTAAATCCAATAGGTTGAGTAATTGAATTATAGGTGGAAGTGTCCAGTTTTAGTTTTCTTGTGGGTTTTATATTTTGTAAAGGGAAAAAAGGGATAAAAATTATTGGGATGGTTTTACGTGTAAATTTGATGTTGTTCGTTGGTTGGCGAGAGAAATTTTTGCAAATCATCTTCTCATTTGCGACACGTGTTAATCTGCTTTAAGCCTCGCGGACGAGATATCTCGCATCGTCTTTTGCTCGAGTTTGCTTTCTTTCTCTCCTTGTTTCCGCTGTTGAGCAAAGCAGCTCGCATTTCTTATTTATTAGCGAGAAGAGAAGGAGAGTATCGCGAGACACGTGTAAGCCTCCTGATGACTAAAAAGGTTTTTTGTTTGGCGAGGCTTAAAACTCTTGCTCTTGTTTCCAGCCAATATCTTAAGCTAAACTCGTGTTTGCCGCCGTAAGGCTTTTCAAAAATTTCTATCTATCTCGACTCACGACGCGAAGCCATATTGATGACGTTGGCTTATTATATCGATTACTTATTGTTTTTCGTATCTAATTGCTCAGGAGTAAAAACCCTAAAAAAAAAGTTGTCTGTTTTCTCTCATTTTCGCTTTGGCGAGCTTAAACTCTTACGACGTTGGATGTTTTGTGTTTG
>JAQIWS010000820.1:0-15519 GCA_034696085.1 Stigmatogaster subterranea | reverse complement strand
GAAAAAATAATCGATCCTTTAATGTGCGCTGAATGCAACATGAGTTTCCCAAGTGCAGCCTTAAGAGAAGATCACATGCAAACAAAACATAAAGGACACGGCGCTCATATGAAACAAGTTATGTTTCAATGTTTAAATTGTCCTTTTTCAACCGATTTTTTGCGGAACATGTGGTTTCATTGTCACTGGAAACACGCTTATCCTTTACCTGATACTTTAAGACAGTATTGCTGCGGATTGTGCGATTACAGAGCGCCTGCGCAAGGAAATATTGAAGTTCATATTAGGAGAGTTCATACGCACGAGAGGCCGTTGATGTGTGATGTTTGTGGGCAGTTTTTTAAGAGTTTGGATACGTTGAGAGGACATCGGTTTTATAGGCATCAGGATATTTATCCGTTTCAGTGTAATGTTTGTGAGAAGCAGTTTAAGAGGAGGCATAAGTTGGATGTGCATATGAGGATTCATATGGGGTATAAACCGTTTACGTGTCCTGATTGTCCGTATGCTACTTATACGAAGTTTAATTTGAAGGATCATGTGAGGAAACGACATTTGAAAGAGTTGGAGAGTCGTTGAGGGGTTTGGGAGTAGATAGTGGTTGTTTTATTATTTTTTTTTGTAGGTATGTTGTATATGGTTTGAGAAATAAATTTGAAGTGTAATTTTTTTTTTTTTTGTAATGGTTTAGTTTTATTTACTGTGTCAGATTTTTAGATTTGAAATGAGGTGAATTGAGTGAAAAATGTCAAATGATGTTTTGATATCAAGTGTTAAAATTTGACGTTAGATGGCGTTAGTAGTTAAAATGGCGGCGGCCATGTGGATTGGAGTGGTTGGAGTCTGAAAAGAGTACATTTGTAAATTTGCAGTTATTTTGGACATCTTTAGTGAAAGTATTTCGGGAAACGTAAATATAAGTACAAATGAGTTTACCACAGAAAAGATATTATCGGCAACGGGCGCATTCAAACCCGATCGCCGATCATTGCATTGAATAGTAAGTTTGAATTTGTGGATATTTAATCGAAATTAAATGGTGTAATAAATTGTTGATTTTTAATAATATCGTTTTTAGTCCAATTTCACCCGAACATGTCGATTGGAGCGAATTATTCCCACAAAAACAAGCGAATTGTAATGTTGATTTTGTGGATGTTGGATGCGGTTACGGCGGACTTTTAAGTAAAATTTAATTATTTAGGTAATAGTTTAATATTTCGTACAAAATGATTAATTTTTAATTTTATTTTCTAGTTTCACTGTCACCGCTTTTTCCTGATAAATTGATTCTCGGCGTCGAAATCCGGGTTAAAGTCTCGGATTACGTTCAAGATCGAATTCGTGCGTTACGTTCTCAACATGAAGGAAAATATGAAAATGTTGCTTGTGTTCGGACAAATGCGATGAAATATTTTCCGAATTATTTTCGTAAAGGCCAAGTATGTTGTTAAATAATATTTCACGAATTACATATTTAATTTTAATATCAACCGTTTGTTTTGCAGTTAAGCAAACTATTCTTTTTATATCCCGACCCGCATTTCAAGAAAGCAAAACACAAATGGCGGATAATAAATTCAAATAAATTAGCGGAATTTGCGTTTGTTTTACGGTCTGGTGGATTAGTTTACCTACTAACAGACGTTCTGGATTTATTTCAATGGATGACCACGACTTTTGATGATCATCCACTGTTTCGACGGGTTTCTGATGAAAATTTGGTATGTTTTCGATAATTTTAAAAATATTTGATTTGACTATGAATACTAATTTTATTCATTTTTATTTTATTTTTAAAGGCATCTGATATTATTCCTGAACTTCTTTTAAACGACTGCACCGAAGAAGGTCAAAAAGTGACTCGAAACAACGGCGATAAACACCTTGCCGTATACGAACGAATTGACGATGAATTTGGAAAATAAACTCGTTAAAAATTCCTACATTAATAAAAATTATTTTATTAATTTACACCAAAGAATTAAAGATTATTGAAGTTTTTTGGTATGCAAAATTAGTTATAACATACTGATACTAACACAAGTTGTATTGGGGCGACATCCTTTGGCGATAAATGGAGTTGTTCGAATTACGTTGCTATAGCAATGGAAAGGACGCGATTGTCGCTATGATATATGTTACCGTTGTATTGAGGAGTTTTTGAGTTTTTAAACGAATTAATTTGTCGTTTTTTGCAATGTTTGATCCACCGTGTCAGAAAATTCATTGTGTGACCGGACCGACAGCTTATTCTATTGGAATTGTTTACGTGAGTTAAAAAGAAAAATTTTGTTAAAAATACGGTTAATGAACTAGAATTTTTGTGTATAGTAATTTGGAAAATATTAGAATGGTTATATATTTAAAATTGTATTTTTTGTATTGGTTGTTTAGAAAGATGGGAAAACTCGATCGAGTGATTCGCACCAACGTTTGTTTGGATCACCAACCAAAGAACAAAAAATCGAACATCATCGTCAATGCGTTAAAGGAAATCGGAAAAAGGATAAATTTAATACCGAGTGGTCTCATCAAATAGAGAAGAAAATAGCGGGTAGTGAATTTAAAAGAGAAGTTAGTAGAGAATTAAACGAATATCAAAATCAACTTCGAGAACGAAAACAAAAGTAAATATTGCTTATTAAATTAAAAATTATATTAGTTTTTGAAAAATATTTTTGGTATATTTTTAGATTACATAAATTGTTAGAAGATGAGGAAAATTCGTTGATTGCTGAATTGGAGTCCAAAATTGAGATTGAGAAAGAAGAAGATGTGTGTACAAGTATTAATGAATTTAAAGAACAACGAGAAGAAAGACGTCAGCAGTTGATTCAGGCAAAATTAGATATGCAATTTGCGTGAGTTTTTATTTATATTTTAGTAAATTCGGTTATTTATTTCAATAGAGATTTGTTTTGTTTGATATTTTTAGAGAAAATTCTGAAGAGCTTCGATCAAAATTTTCAGCTCAAATCGCTGAGAGCGTTTTACACGATCGACGAGAACAAATTCGAGAACAAGAATGTCTTCGTAGAATGAAGAAATTGGAAGATGAATATTACGACTGCTTATGGAATACGGATTATTTGAATAAGTTGCGAAAAGAGGAACAAGAGGCGTTGGAAAGACACGCGAGGAGTATGGAGATGGTGACGGTTTTAAATTATCAAGTGAAGAATAAAACTGGAGGTAAAGAAGAAAGACAAAGGGTTCTTGAAGAAGAGAGGAAAATTATGGTAAGAATTTACTTGAATGGGAAAAACTGGTTTTATGATGAGAATATAATGAAATAGACTGAACAACGCTGTCAACTCGAATTGGAAAAACAACGAGAAAAAGAAGAAAAATTTCGAAAAAAGCAACAACTCAAAGAAATGATAGTAACTAACATCTGCCAAGTTCAGTCAAGAAAAGATAAAGAAAGGTTAGCAAACGAGGAATGTAACGCTTTTTATGCCAATTTGACTCAAGACGCTCCATCTGATGACATCAAAACAAAAGTAATTAATTAATTTTTTGAGTATATTCAAAATAATTTTAACTTTGTTAATTTTGTTCTAAGCACGAAAGACTCAAAGAAGCGCATCAATTTTTGGAACAAGTTGCGATTGAGAAGAAAGAACGACAAGAAAGAGAAAAAGAAAGTGAACGACTTATTTTGGAAGATGCAGAACGATTGTGGCAAAATGAAATGGCAATACGAAGTGAGGACAGAGAATGGCGAGAAAAATTGATGCGGAATGTGATCGAGGAACGGAGACTTCAAATGCAATTAAACAGTAAATCGGCTAATTAATAATTTTGTTAATTGAACTTTATTGATCGATTCTGGGTTTTTAGTTGAAGAGAATGCGCGGAAACAGAAAGAATTTATGGATGAAGTTAATTCGTTTCACAAGTTAACGGAGTTTAATAAGCAACTGGCGAAAGAAGACGAAGAAAAACGTAAAATGTCGATTGAGAAGTACAGAAAAGATATTTCGGTGAATATTTATTGTGAATTGTGTTACATTTTGAATTTTTCATTTTTACCGTAAATTCTTTGTAGAAACAAATCGAGGATCAAAAGGAACAAGAAAAATGCAGACGAGAACTAATGAACGCGGAGTACGAAACTTACAAAAATCAAGAAGAAGAATACAAAAATAAATTAACCCAAATAAGCGGTGATCCAAGTCTCGGACACGTCCACCAAATGCGTCTGAAATCGGCAGAAACGTCGGTTGGAGAAACGGACACCATGTTGAACATGATGATGAGAATTAAAAGTTTGCAAGACGTCGTTGACCAGCAGAAGAAAAATTGTTTACCCTCGACGTCCACGTCAAAACGTCAGACGTGTCAAACGTTTAATAATATTCTCGCTTATCATAACAACGAGGATTAAGATTGAAATGAAACGAAACAAGTTTTTGGTTTTGTTTAAGAGCACTAATTTAATATCCTACTTTGTGAATTTTGTTTTTATTGATAATTTTGTATCGTTTTTTTTAATTATTTTTATTATTTTGTCTGCAACTATTTCGGATGATGAGACGTAAAAATGTTTATGGCACAAAAAATCAGCAATGCCATTGCGTTAACGTTACAAAAATCTACAAGTTTTTGTTTCCTTTTTGTTTTATGTTTTCCCCCATTACTTTTTTTTTTTCAGAGATTAACAAAAAGAAAATATAATAACGAAAAATAAGATAAAAATAAATTCTGTTTTGGGAATCCATTACACAATGTCTTTTTTGTTGTCACAAAAATGAAGAAAACAAAAATTTACATTTGAAATCACGTAAAATTAAAAATTCATCAATTTCAAAGTGCATTTCACTAAAAATAAGTGAAAACAAAAATAATATCTTGGTAAGACGGTATTTTGTGGATTATACAACAGTTTGATGACGTATAATAATTAATAATAATAAGTCAATATATACAAAATAACAGCATGAGTTTTCTTTCCTCAAAATTAGAAATTACCATCAAATTAATCAATATTTTCATCACTTAAAACACAAAAAATAACCAAATATCAAAAAGCTAAATTATAATCTCAATCATTTGCATCCATTTTTAAAAAATCTTCAAATTTCAAATCTACAAAACTCGTTTTACACAACAAACTACAACAAATTTTTCACCAATTTTCTTTAAAACCCAAGCACAAAAATCAACAACAAAAAATCTTCAATCAAAAATAAAAAACAATATGGAAGGGATTCAGTCACAAAATGATATGGTCAGCAGTTAAATTTTCTGCTTCCTAGGGAAGTATCTTTAATATGTCACGTTATGTTAATTTATATTTGAAATATTTCAAATGTGAATGTGTTTGTATTTTTATATTTAATTTCATTTTTCTGTGGCCCAAAATTTTTTCTCTCAATTACTTAGCACAATGTCACTCGGAAAAAGTATTGAACATTGAAAGGTCCTCGAACGAAGTGGCGCCAGATTGGTCCAACATCTGAAGCATATCGGTTAATTCTTGCTGTTGCCCAGGCTGACCAGAAGATGACCCGGGTTGACCACCTCCAGTCGGAGCGTTGTTCTCCGATGTTTGACTCGCACCTTGCCATTGACCCCACATTCCTGTAAAGTGTAAATTTATCAATCAAAAGTGAGTAAATTACGTCATGTAAAATAATTATTGCCGATTTTTCACCTGAACCTGATGGCGCAGAAGTGGACGTGTGTGAATAACTTGTTCCTTGACCCTGATTTAATTGACCTCGACCACTGCCCGATGATCCAAGTTGGGTGTAAGTGGGGGCACTGGGAGAACGTGCTGGACTGATTTGACTGTAATTATACGTCTCAGCGGTGTTGGTCTAAAAAATTACAAAAAACACGTCATCTATGACTAAAAATGTTATTTTTAACAATTTTTTACTTGTGTCAAATGTCGTTGTGTCCACGCCTGCGCTGAATTGGGGCTGGAAGAAGGTTTACTGCTAATTCGCGTCAAGACACCGGTTGAAGGCGCTTGTGAAAGTGACCCCATTCCAGCCACGTTGACGTTGGACGTGGCAACGTTGTTAGGACTGTTGTAATTCAATGACGTTTGAGGGTTTTCGTAGCTACCGAACACGTTTTGAGATGAACTCGTTCTTCCTTGAGAACCTTAAAATCACAATATTATTAAAAATTTGTGTTGTCACAAAGTTTAATAATCCAAACTGAAAACTAACTTGAGAGATGACTTCGGATCATGTGCGGATACATCTCCGACGTGTTACTTCTCTGGATGCTATAATCGAGTCCTTCTGGTTTCGGTTGCATATTCAAGCTCTGTCCGTATTGATTGAGTGTGGATCCCGGATCAGTGGCGCTTTGATCCGGGCTCGTAGTCGTGCTTTGCTGATGCTGCAAACTCCTGTTTAATCCCAACGATAATTGTTTATAATAAAAATTTTAGATTGGAGATTTGATTAAGTCGTACTTAGCTGACGTGTTGGTACACACGATGTATTCTACATCATCTGTGTACGGATTAAGAAAGGCAAACGCGCTCGTCCGTAACCACACCCATTCACGATTTTTCGCTCGGAAATGATACATCACAGACATTACTTGACCTTTCAGCTTTAACACTGAAAAACAAATTATATTGTCAATTTTTATGTTTTAATTTAGTGAAATAAAATTTTGTTTTAACCTTGCTCAAAATTATCCTTCATGTGACTCTGATCTTCTGGATGGATAAAATCAAAACATGATTTTCCGAGGAGTTCTTGCGGTTGGTAGCCAAGAAGATTTGAAACTCTACAACGGAAAATTTAATTTAAAAATCGGATTTACGTCATTTGTTAATATTTATTACCTTTGATCGACGAATGTGAATTTTCCATCTACGCTGTGACGTGAAATGAATTCGGTGGAAGTATTGGAACCCACAAGATCACCCGTGTTCGGTGTGCTGGTCACTTGTAATCTACCGATAGCTACTAAGCAGCAATGGCTGGCACCGTGAGCTTCTTCCGCGTCTGATCGCTCGATTTGAACACCTAAATGAGGAAGTTCTTTTTAAAAAATACTTCATATAGTATCGGTCAGTGCTTAAGATATGTTTCCATTGAAAATTTCAATTTTCCCCATTTATTTTTCAAGTAGAAATTTCAGTGTGGTTTTCTTTTCAGTTTGGTTGTAATAAATTTCTAATATTTTCATTCCATTTCGACTTGAAATTTCAATATTTTTCTATCAAGTTTTGGCATTTCAGTTGAAAATGTTGAGATTTTCACTACAATTTAATTGAAAATTTTGAGATTTTCACCTGATTTCAATCGAAAAGTTCAACATTTTCCACTATTTAAAACACAAAATTTCAAATTTTTCAAAACAACTTCAACTCTTTGCTCGATTTCCAATCTTTACCTTACTCAAACAACAATTTTTCAATACAAAATTCAAACATTTCCAATTTTCCCCACTTAAAACATCAAAATTTAACACCAAAATCATAGACTCATACTCACCAGACGGTGGCCAATTTTTGATATAGCCAGTGCAGTGGACGACAGCAAAATTATTTCCATCCGTAGATGGTCCCAAACTATTTCGTTGTCTCATTCGGTTTAAGTGTCCCGCAGTCATGTTGTCAGGTTGGACATTTCCGATTTTGAGTCGACATATAAAACCCCTTCTGGAACCCATACACAGTCGCATGGATGCTATACTCGGTGAAAAAAAACAAATTGCACAAAAATTTGAAGCACATCTTACACAATCCCGGTTGCGGGTTAGAAATCAAATATGTACCGAAATGCTTACATTGATGTCCCTCTTTCTTCACTGTCCCAGCTGCGTTTTGCACCAATCGGAGACGCAGAAAATGAAAAAAAAAGTGGTAAAAATTTTAGTTTTTAGGATTAGGTTTTTCAAAAGTAAATTCTTGAAAATTTGATTTTTTTTCTCAATTTCAGTCAAAAATTCGAATATTTCCTTCAATTTCAATTAAAAATACGAATTTTTCCTCAATTGTATTCAAAAATTGAATATTTACCTCAATTTCAATTAATAGAAAATTTTTCCTCAATTTCATTCAAAAATTTGAATATTTCCCCTAATTACAATTGAAAATATTATTTCCTTCTATTTAAATTGAAAATTTGAATAAATTCCTTCAATTTCAACAAATTGAAAAATTTTTCCTCCAATATTAATCAACCAATATAAACTTCCTCTAACTTCACCTGAACACATTTAAAAAAATTTTCCTTCACTATTAATCAAAAAATTTCATCATTTCCTCCAAATACAAATTGACATAACAAATTATTTTTCTCAATTCCAACTAAACATTTCCATTTCCCTTCCAAATTTCAACACAAAAAACAATTTTTTACAACCAAACCAATTTTTTTAAGAACAAAAATATCACAAAAAAAAATCAATCAATCATTACGATTTACAACAACGCTCCAACACGCTAAAAACGTAACTTAAAAACTCTAAATCAACATCCAACATAAACACACACCAAACCCATAAAAATTCTCCATTTTTCCCATTAAACACTACAAAATTTTTAATACCAGCTTCAACTATCCAAACTCATAAAAACAATAAACAACGAGGCACTTTTTACTACAAGATTTATTGGAGAAAAAAATGTATTTGAAATATTGACTTTACTATAAAATAAAATATAAAATAAACCTAAACCTAAACCTAATTCCAAAATGGCTCACTTTTCAGATCCAAAATCCTGCCTGTGTTCGGTGGTTCTTGAGTGGAAAGTTGTTCTCGAACTTTATCGACGTCATCGGCATGAACGTGATCGTAAACGCACGATCCAAACCAATCAGACTTAAAAATAAAACAAAATTATAAATTTTATGAACAATGACGTCACTTATTCTCAAATCAAAAGCGGATTTGTTTTTATTCGAAAAAATTGAATTTTTTGAGTTAAAAATTAGAATTTTGAGTATTTTTCGTGATGATTGAAGTCCACTCACCTGCGCTTGATTGAGAACAGGTGTGATCGAGTCAGACACATAAATTATTCTGCCCGTGTCACAAGCGACCACAAAAAGGAAGCCGTCAGCAGCCTAGGTTGTAATTAAATTATAAAATTATAGCGTAGGTTGTTATTAGGTGTTTTTATTTTAGTTTTGTAGATATAAATTTAGTTTTTGTTTTTAATAGGTTTAGGGTGGATTTTTTTAGTACCTCGAGAATGAGATGTTTGAGTTCCTGATCGGTGAGAAAGGAAGGCTTGTAGGTTCCATCAGCACTTGTGTTACCTGTTCCTGGAACATGACCAGGTATGATTTAATTAGTTCTTCGTGGCTAGGTGGAGGTGATTTGGAAAAATGGTGGAAAATTTTTTTTGAAAAAGGCGTTGATAAGATGATGAAAATTAGTGTTAAAATGTTTGAAATTTTTTTGGGTAGATTGAAAGGGAAAAAATTTGAAAATTTGAAATTTTGGAAAATTTTGTAAAATCAGTGGAAAATCCCGGAAAATTTTGGAAAAAAAATTTAAAATTGTAAGAAAATTTAAAAAAAATTTAAAATTTAGACAAAATTAAAAATTAAAAAAAATTAAAAACAATAAAAAAAAAATCAAAAATTGAAATTTCTCAAAAAAAATTTCAAAACCTTACAAAATCAAAAATTAAAACAAATATACAATAACAACCGAGAAACAAAAATAAAATTTGCAAATTATTTAAAAAATTTCCCCAAAAAAACCCAAAACTTTTAAACCAACCGCAACAAAATTCAAAAACCCAATCCCCTAAAATCTACAAAATTTCAAAAATCCTCAACAACCTAACAACAAAACTCAAAAACCCACCACCACCAACCACGTGACAACCTCTCCCATTGATTTTTCACCCCCAAAAAGGGGGAGTAAGCACACTCGGAGAGAACCGGGCTTTTTATACAACAATAACGGGGTGAAAGAGAAAAAGAGAAAAGCGAGCGAAAGCAAGAGAGGGGAGCGAGAGACAGAGAGAGAGAAAAAAGGGAAAAGAAGAAGACTGAGTGCTTCCTGTGTAAGTGGCACACTCGACCAAAAATAAAAAAAGTGGGGAAAAAAAAAAAAAAATAGACGTAGCGTAAATAATTATCGCTTTCCATCAACGATTTTCGTCCTCGTTCTCATGAAAATTAACGTTAACGTCAAACGAAACCTCCTTCAAAAACGGAATTTATTTTTTTTTTTATGATGATTTACGGTAAAAAAATAATTAAATGTGAAATTAAAGTGTAATTATATTTCTAATTACAGGTAAACATCGACTTTTATGAAAAAATCGTGAAATTTTTCACCTAAACGATATTTTCCGTTTTTTCCACCCAAATCTACTTTTCCCATCACCCACAACTCAACTCCCCAAAAACATCCAAAGAATGTCGTCTACCTTGACTCCTAAAAATCACTTTCAACAAACTCATATCCCTCACACTTAACCGCCATAAAAACCTAATTAACTCCAATGACGTCACGCCATCACCAAACGGACGCGATCATAAATAATAACTAATCTTCGGTCATTCACATTTTCGATTCGACCAGTCGAGGAAGTTCTCCAGACAGACGGCTAGTTAATTAATCCTTTCTGTACCTAAAACATCTCTAAAAAGACTTTTAATGCTAATAAACAGCTCACCTCTCAACGATTTCATATGAGCCACTGCCATTCGAAGAATTGTTAATTTGTCCGGTTTCCGAGCGAGAGCGCTGCAAGTGGGCACCATGTCTGAAAGTTCGGTGATGTACGCTGTCATTTTGTTCCTTCTTCGCCTTTCAATTTCACTGTGATTCTCCCTGTGAAGAGAAAAAGTGGAAAAAATTCAAATTTTGAAATCAGGTGAAAAATTGAAGGTATTGCAAAAGTGCAAAAATAAAACGACACCGAAAACGAGTTTTACAGACACGTAGACATGTAATATATTATGTGAAATTAAATTATATAAATGGTTTTTTTTTACAACGTCGTTAGTATAATTTCTGTGCCTTAATTTGCATATTTAAAGTTGTAAGTTGGTTTTTATGTTTTAATTAAAGAGTTAAATTTTGGATTTTAGTGTTAATAAAACATAATTACAACGATTTTGTATAGTTTTTGCCAAAATCCACTTTTAAAATGCTGTTACACTGAAACGACACTTTTTTAGTGACGTAGAACAAATGACGTCATTGTTTATCACTCTCTCAACAAAATGACGTCATTGATTGTTTCAAACATGGCGGTTGAATCAACATGATTCACCTAAAAATCCCACAAAAAATCAAATTTCCAGATTCTAAACAATGACATCACGTTTACAAAAGGAGAATTCACGAGAATTTAACCATTTTCTCGTCATTTCTCATCTTTAAAAATCTTGAAGAAAAATTAGTCGAGTTCACTGAAAGCGAGTAAAAGTAGTTGAAAGAGGTGGAACAGCGAGAGATATAGAAGACTTAGTGCGGAGCATAAAAGGAGAAGTGACGCACACCAGTTTTGTGATGAGAGTCCACTTTTATGGATGATGCACCGCGTGCCCTCAGCTGCACTTTTTACTCTCCCGAGACCAGTTTCCTTCTCTCAAATGTTTCCAAACTCTTCTCACACACAAAATCAACCCTAACCTAAACATTTCTCAATTTACTTTCAGGCAGAAAACTTTTCTTCTTTTTAGTGTTTTAAAACTATTTGTCAAAAATGGCGGCAGATGTTATGGGCATTAATTAAAGTTGGCCAAGTTTTCATATTTTATTTTGCAGGGAAAGAGAGTCAAAGTGACTGACTGAGCAGCATCTGCGGCTGTAATTTGTCGTAAAATATCGAGGCGGCACATTTGGCGAAGAGAGACAGAAAGAATGCAGTTTGTATTCCAAACCCAAGAAATTTTTCAACTTTCCTCTCGTTGGTAACATCTGCCATATTCCACACAACGGACATTTATTCAACGCCACTCGACGTCCATTTTTATTCTTTTTTCTTTTTTTACAGTTCTTGTACTCATTTTGCACGTGTCAATTGAATTTCTCTGAATATTAGGATGTTCTAGTTCTTAAAGACAAAGGATTTCAGAACAACCAATGGTAAGTGTTAATGTTTACCATATATAAGTATTGAATAATGGGTTAAAATAAATGCAAATAAGATATTTTAATAGTTGTTTTTAAGCCAAATTGTGTATTTTAATCGATTTTAACAATATTGATATGTGCTAACTGTTTTTAATTCTTAAAACTACTAAACATTTGCAATAATTTATCGAATGATACAATTGCATTTCAAGCTTTTCTAAAGCCAAATATTTCATTTTATCATAAATTTCTTCAAAATTAACTCTTAAAACTTGTTTTTAAACAGTGAAATAGCTAAAACCCAAAAAATTACTTATTTTTCACTTTTCTCCACACGTTTACTAACAAATTTTCAATTCCAAACCCTCTCCCCAACAAACACCACCGCCATTTTCATTTTTAACCCCCACTAACCTTAAGTACTGTACCAATAGAGATTTACCACACAAACAACCGAAGCAAAAAAAAAAAATAAATAAAAAAAGCAATTGTGTGGCTGAAATCATGGGATTATGATTCAATAAGAACGCGTATTGATTCGCTAGAAGCAGGTGGTCACCGGACCAGGGGGGTGTTGGCGGATGATGCGTTGAGTCAAGAGTCATCACAAACGAATCGATAGATGGCTCCCTACTGAGCAATACTAAAACCAACTTTGGTTGGCGTGAGATGAAGCCCCCTCTCCACTAAACCCTCCCTTCCCTTCCCAATCCCTCCCACCTGCGAGTTGATTGTGCTCCTCCTCTCTTTAATTGCATCCATAACCAGAATGCTTCTGTTGGTCGAAATGACCACATCCTTCTAGACATTAGCGCAAATGATGACTCTGATGAAAACTCCTTCGGATAGGAGTTGCCAACCCAACGGCCACCCATAAACACAATCGTTTGGCATTAACTAAATTACAACCAACAACGAGGCTTTGCCATAACCACATATGGCAAGGAGTACAAGGACTTACTAAACACCAATTTGTATTCTTTTTATGCAGGATATAAGTTTTAATCAATAAAACCATGTGGGTTTTTATTGGATATTAGTTAAATTTGATGATACAAGAGTTTTTGGTAATGATGTATTTAGCACCAAATTTTCTCCATTATTTTAAGAGAATTTTGGTCGTCTCCAAAAAGCTTTCGAGTACCCATTATCCCAAAGTGGCCATCCTTCTTCATTTAATCACTCTTCTTCCACTTTCTCTGATTCAGCAATACTTTGCCAATTAATTTTTTTACAAAAACCAAACTAAATCAACATTAAACCAAAAAACAAAAACTCAACCAAACTTAAAAAGAACAAGAAAAAAGCAGCCACACTGAATTTAATCAATTTTTCTTAAAACACATGCATTTTTCAATAATGTGCGGTGCGAGTGACTTTACTAAAACTTTATTTTCAAAATACCACTGAATAAATATTTTTTTCTTCCTTCTTTCTTCTCATTGGAATAAACCACATTAAAGCTAAAAAATATTGCAACAAGTAAATATACTCAGTTTATTTTTCTTTTGGTAAGCTGTAATGTTTAATTCACCAAATTGATTACCATCAACGGGCACCAAACATGCTTAAGGAGTGGAAAAAAATGTTCTCTCTACTCACGTGCTGGAGAGCGTCATAGGGAGTGAACAAGAAAGAAAGAAAAAAACACAAAAATTAAGCATTGTGTCGATCAAAAAACCAGGAGGTGTAAAAAGTTAAATTTCTTTCTTTTGATTTTTGAATTTTACAATTTGATATTAAAGAAAATAAAATGTTTTAAAGATTTTATTAAATAATTCAAAAAAGTGAGTGTGCTAGTTAAAATAAAAATAAAAAAATTTTTGGTTTGCAAAATGTGAAGTTGATGGTGACTTGTGGATTGAGGATTGTAAATTTTAAAAAATTTTATTTCTAAAAATAAAACAAAGAAACAAGTTTTATTTTTTGGTATAAAAAGAAATCAATTAAGTGCAGCGTGTGCTTTTTCTTTTCTTTTTAAATAAAGAAAAATGTAACAATATAAAGTAAATGTAAAACAATGAATGAAACAATGAATAAACAATGTCTACCATCTACAATCATACTTTGCCAAACTCAAAAATATATAATATACAACAATATAGGTTACTATTTTTCTTATTGTTAAACAACTTTAAACAATACAATATCTTAAAACATAAAACAACCATTCCCATTGTTGAAAACTTAGTAAAAACAATGGCATCAACAATTGCCAACATATTTATTATATTATTTAAGTAAAAAAGCTTTGCACACCCACTAAAATCAAATTAAACAATACCCTGCTCAACAAAAATTCAACAATGTTTAAATAACACATAACCTCGATTTTCTTGTTGGATTTGTAACAATATTATTACCAATACCACGTAGTAGACTAATGCAATGTATTACTGGTATGTAGTTATTTTTAGGTTTTAAATTGTCAACAATATTTATTTGTCAGGTATTAAATTAATTTCCAGCTACTTGATATTCTGCACCAAATTTTTAGAATCGTGTAATACCTATAAACAAATTCAAATTGTAAACAATAATTCAGGGATATCAAGCGTTAAATTACCATTAACTAACACAATTTTCAAAATTACTAAAAAATTGCTCAAATCCATTTCCAGATAATCGAGGTTCAGCAACTCCAACTTTTTCTCTTTCTTTCTACAAACTATCTAAAATTCAAAAAAAAATATACACAAAACTCAAAATAACCAAAAAAAATAAACTTATGCCATCAACAAAGTGAGTTCAGTGACCAATAAACTTACCTGGCAAATCTCTCCTTGTCCTGAACAGCGTCTTCATCGAGACGAGAATATTTGCTCCCTTGACTGTCTTCCTCGTCAGATCTGGAGCAAAGAACAGACAGAAAAAAAATTTCTCTGCTTAGGGAAAACCGACACAATGCTGACACTTAGATACAACACTTAGAATACAAAGTGGATCACCAAAAATTCACAACAAACACAACTCAAAAATAATTTTTTTTTGTCTTTTTACACAAAATAAAAACTGGAAAACTATAATTATATATCTTTATAGACAATCTAGACATTTTCCTGCTTAAAAAATTAGTATTTATCAAGTTAATGAGGCTTATTTTTATTACCAGCACTCATTGTTTGTTTTATGTCAACCATTTACCACGAATTTTCGTGACGCAGGTGCAAATTATTTTTAACAACAAACACGAAATTTTTTTTTTTAACCGTTAACACTTTTCGTCAGTCGTTAATACTTCTAATACTACCCTTCCCAGTGGAGGAAAAGAGAAAAAAAGAGAGCCATTACCCCCAACATCCAAGAGGAAAGTAATTGCTAATTAGAACGTAACATAAATAAACGCCTAACTTCTTGTGGCTTGACCTTTCACAGACCCTTTAACCTACAAGCATCTGGTTTATCTTTTTTTCCACGAAATAAACGTGTCTCGTAGTCGGCAACAACAGTTTCAAGGTCTTTTCTGTTTTCCCTCAAAAAATCAAC
>JAQIWS010000819.1:0-15528 GCA_034696085.1 Stigmatogaster subterranea | reverse complement strand
AGTTTCACCAAATTTTCAATAAATTTTGTCCAGTTTCACCAAATTTTCAATAAATTTTGTCCAGTTTCACCAAATTTACAATAAATTTTGTCCAGTTTCACCAAATTTTCAATAAATTTTGTCCAGTTTCACCAAATTTTCAATAAATTTTGTCCAGTTTCACCAAATTTTCAATAAATTGTGTCAAGTTTCACCAAATTTTCAATAAATTTTGTCCAGTTTCACCAAATTTTCAATAAATTGTGTCAAGTTTCACCAAATTTTCAATAAATTTCACGAAACTCAACAAAATTTTGCCAAATTTCACCAAACATTCTCACCCGATTTTTCCCAGCCAATTTTTCACCAAAAATTTCATCTAATCTCTTCAACCAACTTTTCCTCCAATTTCCCAACACACCCTTCACTTCCCTAAATCCCCACTAAAAACTCTCCACCAAAACCAACCCAAACCAACCAAAATTTTCCACCAAACCCCACCCCAAAATAAAATCCCCTTTTCCTCCCTACCCAACCCCCACAAAAAAATAACACATCCCCACCAGAACAAGAAAAAAAAATTCCAAAAAAAATGGCGATGTCATCAGATTACGAGCGAAGCGGAAAGCTACGATTGACTATCGGTGACAGCAATTTTTTGACGTCGCTTTGGGATCGCTCGTAGTGTCCACCCCAGTGACCATTGTCCAGGGGACGCTACGATTGCATTTTGGCCACACAACTCATTCTACATCTGCTTCGTTTCAATAAAGCACAAACTGGAAATCTCTTAAAACCACTTTTCAAAGTAGAGTCAAGTCGAGACTCGTCTCCATTTTTTTTTTTTTTTGTGAGGGTATTGATAATATAAGGGGGGAAAAAGATGGGGGAGATTTTTTTTTTTTTAGGGGATAAAAAATTGAGTGGGGTGATTATTATCCAGTGTGAAAATTTTTTTGGTTTTTTTTTTTGGTGTAAAAAACAAAATGGCGGACAAGTAAAAATTAAAAAAATTTAAAAAATCAAAATGGCTGCTGTACAATTTTCAGTCAAAATTGTTTATAAAGCAATTTTCCGAAAATTCTATAAAAACAAAATGGCTGTTTAACAAAAATCACTAAAACATTAAAGTATAAAAAACAAAATGGCTTCCTGGAACAAATTTCTTCGTAAAATTGCGAAGCAAATTTTAATAATATATTTTTAATATTCATTACCAAAAAAAAGAAATATTAATCCCAAATGATAATCATTAATCCAGTAGCTTATCTCCGAGATTAATCAGATAATTCCAAAACAATATTTTTCCTGTCTCATCATTCATCAAATACAAAAACAAAAACTTTTATCTTTCTAAATCGCGCTTCCCGACCTCGTTACCACGACAACAAACCTCGCTAATCCAAATAATAATACATCACGTCATCACCGCCTAACGTCAAAAAAAATATTTAATTTCCGGTTATAAATTTTTTTACTTCGACATTAAAAAATAATAAACAAAAATAATGTATAATTCAACATTATGTCGACAAAACCTCGTTATAACGATCACCAACAAAAATTAACTTTTTCCACGGTTCAAAAAAAATAAAACCGGATTAAAAATTTTATAAAATCTAAAAAATTTAAAATATTTGATGCAATTAAAATCAACCCGAATAATTTAAACAAATTATAATTTCGGTGCTTTTTATTTCGCAGAATTAGTTACAGTGTAATTACGCAGGTAACATCAGCAAAGTGGAAAATTATTAAATTATAATTGCACCGTTTTCATTATAGTAACTCGAGTGGAAAATTCGTTAAAATTTCGGATAAAAATTTTTTTATATATTTTACCGAAATCGAAATCGAAATTTTAATTTAATTTTTTTTTCTTCACAATTTCGTTAAAACGAGGTTTTTAATAGTGATTGACGTTGATAATGACGTTTTTGTAGTCGACAGACGTAATTATTTGTTATAATGAGGTTTTAGGTTGTTGTAACGAGGTTTTGAAGAGTAATTTGATGGCTAGACATGAAATTTTACTTTTCCATTACTTTTTTAATGTGGAATATTTGATTTTTCGTTTAAGTAATAAACGAAAAAAAAAAATTGTTACTCCTTATAACAAAGTTTTTATTCGTATTAACGAGGTGGGGAACGTCAACTTAGGACACGTATCTAGTCTTAAATCTTTAATTATTTTTTTCCTTAAACTGTATAAAAATATTTCATTTTTTGATATAAACCGACATTTTCGACAACGTCGAATTTCGTTAAAACGAGGTTCTTATTCGTATCAACAAGTTCACGAATTATTTTCACTAATCAACCAAACACCAAATTTAACATCGACAAACATTGTCGACAAACCCGACATTTTCAAATAATTATTTCTTAAAACAAAATTTCACTTCGTTCTAACAAGGTCACGTCGAACAAAAATTTCCACACTAAACCAACAATTTTCATTTTCCAAAAAAAAAAAAATTTGTCGACAACATCGACATTTTCAGATAATTATTTCTTAAAACAAAATCTCACTTCGTACTAACAAGGTCACGTCGAACAAAAATTTCCCCACTAAACCAACAATTTTCATTTCCCAAACAAAAAAAACTTTGTCGACAACGTCGACATAACCGACATTCAACCGTCAAAATTCCAAAAACCAAAATTCAACATTCCCGTCATTTTATTCCAAACAAAAAAACAATTGTCGACAACATCGACAAACCCGACAACCCACCAAAAAAAAAAAAAAAAAAAATCAAAACAAACACCGACAAAAATCCACCGACAACGCTTTGTCTATTTCCACCGTCCAGCTGCGTCGTATTTGACCAACCTCACAAAGAACCCTCTATACAACAACACCACACCAACACTCACTTTCCCTCTTCCCCCTAATCTCCTCGTCCGTGACCCCAGCCACCCGTTAAAGCCTATCTATTCCTCATTTCCATGTTATTAACCCTTTATCCTCGCAGATGCATCCACATTTATTTATCTATTTGCTCGGCAAAAATAATCTTCAACCCTTTTCACAACGAAATGAGCGAGTTGAGGAAAGAAAATCAATATTGACGCACTGAAAACAGAAAGAAAAGAGGACAGCGACCAAGCTCATCAATCTCGGTTGCAAACTTGCAATTAAACCCGAATTAGAGCCATTTTAAGGAGAGAGTGTTTTGCGAGTTATACCAGATGAGACCCTCGTTATAGTAACTTGGGTAATGTTAGGTTAGAAGAGGAATTTTCGGTGTAGTGAGGTTGGAAGTGGGTTTTGGGGATTAGGGGTGGTGTGTGAGAAATTTTGGGGATATTTTTTTTTTGGTGGTGGGTTGGAGATCTCGGTATAGCGAAGTGGGGGTTGTTTTGGAAATTCGTTGTAGAGGGGTTTTAGGGGTGTTTGATGATGTTTTTGTGGTTTAGGAGTGAAGTAAGGGAAAATTTGGGTTTGTGGGGTGTCGAACCTCGTTATAGTAAAGTTGAAAATGAGTTAAAAATTCGTTATAAGAGGGTTTTAAGGTTATGAGGTAAAAATTTAGTGTTTTTTTGTGTAAAAATTAGAAAAAATATTTTTTAAATTTTACTAAAGTTGAAATTAAACCTCGTTATAATAAAATAACAAAACTGGTAATTCGTTATACCGAGGGAAGAGTTATTTTCAAAATAACAACCATTTTTTTTTTTCGTTCAAATTATACATTTGATCGTAAACTAAAAATAGTTAAAATTATATTTAACTAACAACAATATTTTTCTCCAGATTTAACCAAACCTCGCTACAACAACCAAAATTCGTTATATTCGTTGACCTTGAAAGTCAACATTTTGAAACCACAAAATTTCAAAACCAATTTTAACCAGAAAACAAACCTTCTCGTAATTTAATCCGACAAACTCAACTCCAACCCTCGTTACAACGAAAATTTAAAAATTACGGTATAATGAATGTTGCGACCTGAGATCAAATAATTACTCCAACGACGTCTCATTATATTTCTTAATCGTGATGATTTATAAATATAGACCCACAATTTTCGAGTTAAACCTGTCTACAACGACCTCGAAGTCATTTAATTAACCATAAAAATTCGTTACAACGAGTTTCGCGACCTTAAGACCGCTTATTCTTAGAAACCCCTACGGGAAGAAGAAAAAATAATTAGTCATGTAGGATATTCAATCGAAAGTATATTTAAAACCTCGTTATAACGAAACTCCAAAAAATTCACAAAATCATGAAAATTTCGTTATAACGAGTTCCGCAACCCTACAGTCATTTTAATATTAAAAATTATATTTAAAAAAAATGTTAAAATTGAGACAAATTCGACAAAAACCTTATTAAAACGAATTTTTAGTTGTATCTCGATTTTGGTCGAAATTCGTTGTAACGAGGTTTAGAAAAATTAGTCAAAGGGAAATGTTAGTTTAGTAAACGTAAATAACTACAAACATTTCTTGGAAATTAATTAATTAAAAGAGTGATTACGCAACCTCCTTTCATTAGGCTTAATGTTTCTTTCGCATTTTGTCGACGCCAAAAGGAAGTCGAATTTGTTCACCGTGATAAATCATGACGTAAACATCAAGTGACAAAACTAAGACTACAAATTAAACAACCTACTAACACTAATCTTTTGCTAAATTGCGAAGATGTGTTTTTTTATTTTTATTTTATTTTTTTTTAGGTCGACAATTTAGGTTTTTTTTTTTTGTTCGACATTTTTTGGATTTTTTGGATTTTTTTAAATGAAAAAATTGATAAATTTATTTATTTCGTAACTAAATTTTTTTTTTTTTTTTTTTGGTGCTTCGATGATGTAAAAAATAAAAAAGGGAAAAAAAAGGTCAAATTGACTTTGAGTGACGTCACGTTAAAAATTTTATGTAATTTAATGGAAAGATTTTGCGAAAAATGGCGTGTTTTCTAATCGCATTAGCGTCGTAAAATTTGAAATGGGAATTTTAAAGCGAGTTAATCCACCCGTATTGATTTTAATCCATGTTTCCACTCACACGTTGAGGAGTTTAAAGTACAAAATAAAATAATTAAAATCGCATTTTTAAATCCGTCATTTTGGAAATGACGAAAAAAAGTGGAAAAAATTGGAATTTTGCAGAAATTTGAGACAAAAATATGGAAAATTTTTGTATATTTTTTGGAAATTTAGTTTTAAAAAATCCGCCATGTTGAAAAATTTTGAACGTTTTTTTACAAAACTGAAAACTGAAATTTTTCAAAATTTTTCAAAAAATGAGAAAATAAATTGAAATTTTTTTAAATTTTCAAAACTGCGCAGTAATTTTTTTGTACTGTAGTACTTTTCGGGTAAAAAACCAGATGTCAAAACTTTTTAAACACAAAAAAATGATAAAAATGGAGGAAAAAAAATATTTCCACAAAAATAGAAAATTTTGTCAAGCGTGAGTTAAATATTTTGCTATTTTGTAAAAAATTCTCTCCACAGGAAACTGTTTGTTAAATAAAGAGGAAAAAATTGATGGTAAAGGTGAACAGGAAAAGTAAATTACATAAAGGAAAAATGGCGGGCGAAAAGATTGAGTTCCAGTTTTTTGTTGAAAAATTTGAGGAAAATTGTGAAAAGTGGAAATTTTGGAAATTCTGAATTTGTTTACTTCGGGTGGAAATCTGATTTGAAAAATGGAAAAAGAGAAATATTTTTTTTCAAATGGAAAATTTTTGGGAAAATTTGGAAATGGGTGGATTAAAGTTGATAAATAAAAAGTTGAGAAATTTAGTAAAAAGAAAAATGTGAAAATTTGTGAAAAAATTGCAATAAGCGTAAATTTTGGTGGAAAAAGTGGAAATACCGTTGAAAAAATTAAAAATTTTGGAAAAAAATTACCTTAATATCAAATTATATTCGAACAAATTAAAAATTATGAGAAAAATTGCTAAAAATAAATTTTTAACAACAAAAAATCGAAATTAGAGAACTAATTTTAGACGATTTTGATAACCAAAAATAGATTCACCTTACAAAAAAAATTATTAAAGCAATATCAAAAAATTCAAAAAATTCGTCAAAAGAAACGCCAAACACGTTTGGAATTTTCGATAAACTACAACGGAATTTTCTCAACTTTTCGCTACAAAAGTAAAAACAAATTGAAAAACTATGGAACAAAAACCTACAAAATTACAAAATTTCAGAAAAACACGTTAAAAAAAGTTGAAAAATCGCCATTTAAACCCCAAAATACCCAAAATTTCACAGTAAATATCAACAAAAACTCCATAATTCTCCTAAAACCATTTCAAAACAACAAAATTCACCCAAAAAAACCACGCAAAACATTCGCAAAAAACACTCAAAAATCACGCAAAAACACTTAACTCAAAACAACATTTCCTAAACCTGAAAAATCACCTCAAAACCAAAAATACCACAAATCTCGTCACTAAACCCCAAACCCTAACTCCCAAACCACAAAATAAGCTCAAAAATAAATAATAACAAAATAACTCACTGGTCCATGATTGATAAATCCGTGATTTTGTGCAACTCGATTCGCATTTTCTTCTCCTCCAACGACGTGCACAGCCCATTGACGAGTATAAATGACGCAAAAATTCAACTTGACACACATCAATCCTACGAAAACGACCAGCAAGTTTCTCTTCATGGTTCATAACCTTCAACTTGACTTTGATTTTACACGTCCAACGTCGGATTTTGTCTTAAAACACACAAAACACTGCGACGTTTTGCCTTGCCAAATTGTCGCCGACGCCGGGAAAACGGAAAAAAGCTTTTTTTGAGTTTTAGAGCGCGAATTTTTAGTTAAACATCACGTTCGTAACGTTGCATTTGTGTTTGGAGGTTTCTTACTTGTCGTCCACTTTCCGGGAGATGGCATTCACGCGAGCTGGAAACAATTTCCTCACGTCCCACTCTCAGCTTTCTCCATACTGATTTACCCGGAGCTGACGTCACACACAGGGTCAGTCAGCCAATAGAATTGAGGGTCGAGTGACGTCGCGATGACGTCTATGTTAAATAAAACGAAATAAAGTCACTTTTATTAAATATTTCACGATATTAATCTGTTATTTTAAAAATAAATACTCAATTAATCATTAAAATTACCTTAATCCATTGATTTGAAAAAAAAATCGGATTTAATAGCGGTATGGTACGTCATCGAGGACAGAAATGGCGTAATAGCTAATTTGATAGATAACGATCGATAAAATGTTTTATCAATCTTGTCGATTTTAAGAAAAGTAAATACGTGTATGACTTACTACTAACTTTAGTTGAATTCGTGGAATTCCGTCATTGACAGGAAATTAATTATATTTGTTTTGTGGACCGAGGTTTGATTTCGATGGTGCGCCATAGATGTTTAAACAGCTTTGTGATATCATTGACACTTGGTAATTAATTTCCTTTATAATTATAATACTAAGCTTGTAAAGGAAATTACAATACTTCTCGTGTTGAAATTAAATCTAATCATATCTTTTAAATAAAAAAAAATTAGTAAATGAACTTAATTAATAAATTAAAACAAAATCAGGCTTGTTAATATTTTTATTGTTAATTGGAATGGTTGTAAGAAAGTTAGAAATGTTAGGTGGAAGTCGAAGAGGTTAAAAATAAAACGTGAAACATTTAAAGTTGATAAAGTAATCTTAAATGATTTAAATTAAAGTTTTGAAACTTGGAGATAAAAAATTTTAAAATTTTTCAAAATAAATTTTGAAACTTCAGAAATAAAGTGAAGAATTTTAAAATTCTCAAAATTTTTAAAAAGTTAAATACTGTAAAAAATTAAAAACCACTCAAAATTTTGAAAAAAATAAATTCAAAAAATTCAAATTTTTTCAAACTTCTGATAAAAATAATTGACAAATTGAAAAGTGTGAAAATTTTGAAACATCACGACGAAAAATTCAAAAATTCAGATGTTTTCGAACTTTTGAAAAATATAACTCGAAAAATTTCAAAAATGTTCCAAAAATTTTGAACACAAAATAAATATAAAATTTTTAAAAAATATTCACAATCAATTTTGAAATTTGAAAATTTTGAAAAAATATCTCACAATAAGCACACAAATATTCAATACAAATATTAAAATTTTCGAGAAAAAAAATAATTCTCTACGAAAACTAGAATTAAAACTGAAATTCAAATCTTCAAAAATCCAAATTTCGACTTTCAACACCTAATTCTTGATTTCCATTACTACTACTATTCCACTCGACAATTTCTCTCAAGTTTGTCAATTTCCTACAACACAACCAAAAAACAAGAATTTACAAGTTTTATCAACTCCAAAACTAATGTTAATTTTCACCTCAACACATCGATCGATATTTAAGGCACTCCGCAAATTAGTTGCTCCAAATGTCGAGTCGTTACTAAACACAAGAGAGGAACGAAAACGATCCAAGATATCCCTTCACGAGCTGCCGCAACCTGAAAATAAATTAAAAATTAATTTGTAATTTAGTTCGGTGAGAAAACCTCGTTAGAAACAAAGTCGAAACCACAAAAATCGAGTAATAAATTTATACTGTAAATTTCGTCATAATGAGGTCAAAAACTATAATGCCGTATTTTTGCGCAGATGATTTTGAAAATTTATGGTGTACCATATATCAATTTGTAATTTACTTGTTTTATGTGTGTGTGAAAAGCTTCGCAATAAAATTTTCTCGTTACAACGAGCTCCAGTACAAAATTAAATATTACAAAAATTATAAAAATAATAGTAGGTAATACTGCACACCTACTTTCGTTTGGTTTTTCGGAGATTTGGGAGTATAATCCAGTTGTAAATTTTAATACTGCGGTACGTAATCGATTAATAAACCTGTTTTGTATTAATTTATCTCCACCGAAATCATTTTTCTGCACCTTATTCTGTTTTCGACATTTTAGGAAATCGGTGTTTCAGCTCCGTGTCGTTAAATTACCATCAATTCGACAACTCAAATACGCGTACTATTTTCTGAAATCATCTAGTAAACCTATAAAAACACAACTATTTCAGTATACATAAAATACAGGTACCAAATAGTAAAACTCACCTCAATCGCAGGGTCAACTCTTCTAAAAAATTTCGGTATTTCGTGATGACGACGATTACAACTTTTTCTTTTCTTAAAACATGACAAATAAATAGTGTAATCAAAGTAAATTATATTGATTTGTGAGAATTGAGTTTGTTACCTGTTCCATTCTCCAATTGAAACTCACGAGACGTTTACACAACCGCAGATTTAAGACAAATTTAGGCTTAAGATGAATAAGTACGGGTATGGTGCGTCATCTGTGACTAAACTGGAGAATCAGAGAAAATAATGAATACAGCTTATTTTGTTAATCGCTCAGATTTTTTCATAAATAAATAGTTACAAGTGATCTACTAAGGAATATGAGACCACTTTTTACTTACCCAACGTTTTTTAGCTCCAGCCCTTTTTAAGCCTCATTTCATATACTGTATTGTATCGATATACAGTGATCTTAGCAATGGATGACGCTAGTCAACATCTGCTTAAACAAATAAATAGAATGTTGAGGTACCGAAATTAACGGTGACTTCAAATTTGAATCAAAGTTTATCTTCATGGTCATTCAAATTCTAACTTTCTAACCAATAGTTACAGCAAAATTTACTACAGTATTAGAAAGTTGTAGAGTAGATCGAGCTGTGCATGGATTACTATGGTAACCCATGGGACGGCCCATGGACCGTGGTACTCCCGTGGGAGTAATTTTTTAAACTGGGATGGTAATGGGTGGCACACGGCATCATACTTTTTAGGTGATTTCCGTAGCATGTTAAAACGATTGAAAAGAATTGTTTTATTATGGAATGGTACGCATGTAGCAATGCACTGACGGATTACATGTGAATTACAGTGCCAATGTCAGCTGATGGTGACAATAAATTAAAGTTAAACTTGAGTCTACCTTTACTTTCGTTTTTGTGGTACCCAAGGTACGCTTAGTTGATGGGATGGGACAGGACGGGACCCAAAATTTTTTCTTATGGGATGGCATGGGACGGAAAAGGGAAAAATTAAGTGGAACAGAATGAGATGGGACGAAAGATTTAGTCGGATGCACAGCTCTATTGTAAAGCATCACCGAGTTAGACTAAAAAGCTAAACATTCAACAAACTAAATCATCAAAAAAAGATACGTGACAAGTCACACTGGAAAATCACTGCAGAAGATACGTACTAACACTCCACTGCCATCATTGGCAAAAGCATTTCAGACGATGTCAGTTTAGTCAATATACACAAATTCACGGTACTGCTTGAAATGTAACATTTATCATTACCACATTCGTTGTCAACAATGAGTACAACCAATAAGCTTCGCAGTATTGGTAGAATGCTGGAATTTGCAATGCAACGCAATCCAATTGCAATATAGCAACGCACAGAGCTGAGTCACCTTGAATTCCATACGACATTGACATTCAATGTGACGTACAAACAAAGAAATAAAGAAATCCATTTTCAAAATGGTTTGTGTACAACAGCGTTTCTACAGTTCGTATGATTAAGAAAATACAAGAACGAGGATCATTAAATTTTACAAAACGTGATTTTTTGAGTTTTTAGTTGCAAGAAATCTTTCGTGCGGTTAGAAACTCAATATATTGATTTTACGTGAAGCAAATCCATAAATAACATTTAATTTATGAATTGGAGTTTCGCTTTGAGGAATTAAAGGACAACAATCTTCTGCATTATGAACGTCGTAATCAACAATTTAAAACAACAACTGCGCGGATTTAAGATTCAAAAAGTCCTGAAAAATCGGAGTCACGAGTAGCAGCAGTTCATATCACCGCAGATTAAGTACCGTACTTACTCGTACTTACACACGATTAAAATTCCCACAAAATGCATAATCAACAATGAAAAATTTACAAACAACATTTCAGAAAGCTAACAGAAAGACAACAATTAAGATTTTTATCTCCAATGTTCAATGCACCTATATGTAATACAAGCAGTTTATGCAGAATTCTAAATAAAAACTCAAATATTCGCGAATTAGTGCGTCGTGATTATAAGCGAGAAAATAAGTTTACAACAACAAAATCATATTTATCTAAGTGACAGAAAAAAAACGTAAGCAACCAAGATAAACGTTAAATTTCTCAACATATTTTTCTTTGCAGGTGCGTTAGTTAGTTGAAATTAACAGATTTATAATCTTTACTGTTATTTGTGCAATTCCGAGCTTCGTTCCCAGCTTAATAGAATTAAACAATTAATAAAAAATTGTTGAAATATATCTTACTTCGACAAATACAGACGAAAAACGGGGATCGCGGCATTATAAAGCAGTACATATTTGCATGGCCCCCACATGGACTGCCTATCCTTATAATGATAGGCAGAGGGCCCGCCAAAAGTCTTGGCCTGGGAGCTCGCTTCATGATGTGGGGCCCTGCATATTTGAAGTGTTTAAAATAAACAAAGCAAAGTAACAACAAGTATCGAACTTTCTGCATTCTCAAATTATTAAACAAGGCAACACATTACTGTTTAGAAATTTGAGAATTCGTAACAATGAAACATAAAATTGCGTACAAAATGTTATGTACATAATATACATACATTAATAATCGAGCTACTATTCGAAAACACACGAAGGCACATTTACTTTTCGAATTAAAACTACGCAGCGTTTTCAATAGAGTTAACTGTTAATTGTGACCAAAAATAATATATATCAGTTTGTTTGCAACACCACAAGTCAAACCGTGCTAAAAACACAGTACTACCAGACGTAATTAAACCTATGTTTATTTACTTCTGGTACTACTTTTGCAAAAAACAAATTCAACCAATTACACAACAACTTCTTAAAAAATAAATCTGCTACTACAAAATGCATTGGTTTTCGACAGTATTCACAGCAAATAATTTTTACTAAACGAAATTACATTTACTTAATAACCAAAAATTTCTGCTCAAATTTTAAATCACTGTAGGCGGATTACCAATAAAAACTCAAGAAAAAGAAAGAAGACGGTGGTGCAAATCAGAAACGTAAGAACTATAATTAAAATTTCTTGATTTCAAGATATCAATAGGACAAGGACATATGCATGTTGGTCCATATACACCGTACTCACGCATGCTAATTAAGATGGTTAATAATTTACACCAGTAACATACAATTAACGCGATGAACGTTACTGTTAAATATTTTTCATAAAGTAACTGACGTAACTGCAAATTGGTGAAATTAATGTTGAAGACTGCTGTTCACGGGTAGTGGAAATCTTAATGAAAAAAACAGCAAGATAACAAAAAATTTGTAAAAAAGGAATCTTACATTTTCTTTTAACAAATTTCAAGCGTTACCTCAATTCGTAAGAGTGAGAAAATACAAATGGTCATAGGACATTAAATTTGTCAACAATTTGCAAGTAGTCTTGCACTTAAAAACTCAAAATATAAAATTTTTATCATTTTCAAAATCTTTTCCTGATAGCGACAAGGATTGCATGTAATTATAAATTAATAAATAACTACTCTACTGTACAATAAAAATATTTTCAAAATTTGCAATGTGTCAGTTTTGTAATAAAATATGCAATGAATTTGTAACCAGAACTCAACAGTTAAAAACATATAAACAGCAAAGCTTGGGCAAAACTACCCTGTTGGCATTGCCGAGCTGGGCCTTAGCCCTCGCCTGCAATTTGCAAAAGACGCAGATTTGCGAACAGGACTGAAAGTAGACAATAAATGAGATTAGGAAAATTTCCCTTTAAACCTCAAAAATGTAACTATTCGCTGGAGGGGACTACATCCTCCTCCCGTCAGTTTTTTTGATGCCATCGCCCCCTGTCCAACTGAAAGAGGATTCTCTAAATGTGGCGGAGTGGAGGGGTGCATTTGGCTAAAAACGTTACTGTGGATCATAGATATATAGTGATGACACAACCAAAAACTGAACGATTATGTGCTCGTATATCCGAAGGGTGTTGCGGTCGTGAATAAATTATTATCCGACTCAAGCAACGAGTTTACGCTCAGAAGGTATAAGCAGTGGGTCAAAAAACCTTACCAAATACCAATCCATAAAGATTTATTTGTGCGAGAGATCTGTTTTCAAAGGTGAGTGTAAAAATTATATATAAGTTTAAAAAAAGATAACGACAGCTATAATCTTTTTATTACAGATTCTGAGGCGACGTCCAAATAAAACTGCGTTAATTCGACCGTTCTTTAGTCTATTCATGCTATTCGACCTCAACCGCATTCGTTTCAATTGCATTTGCATCGTATAAGATATCACATTATTTATCTGAGCATTTATTCCAACGATATTTAGCGAAAAGCTTTTAGTAAATTGACGAGGACATTGATCGGATGATGTCCTGCGGTTTATCGTATGGTCAGGTTTACGAAATATTTCGTGGACTGACTCCATTGGATACAAATTATCAACAAGCCTAGGCCGATTTATGTCATGTTAATTTCAAAATAATACTCAAAATTATTTTCAAAATATGGAGGAGAGTAGGAGCTACAATTAAACAACACTAGTTAGTCACAATTAATGCATATGGTTTTTGCATTTCACAGTTTAACAATTCTCAAAAGATTCAACAAAACTACTCTCAATTCATGAAATGTTTTCTGTAAGGATATTGCAAATAATTAAAAAATATATATACATATTAATTAAAGATTTCAAAAAAGACATGCCAGAACCCATTTTAACCAAGACAAAAATTATTTTTACCAGAAAATTACATCTTAAATTTAAATCTACAAAACAGTAACAATTTCTCGAAGACTTATGGGCAAAGTGGCCCAAGATATTACATTTAAAAATAACACAAGATATTATGAGCAAGAATTTCCTTGTAATGGTGGGTAAAGTGGCCCAAGCCATTAAGGATAAAATATTCCTTAGATCATTGGGCAAGTTTACCCAATTCGCCTGATATTACATCTTGAGTGCATTCGGAAAAACAAGGATATCTTTTTACAACTAATACTGAAGGTTGAATTTTCAGGAGAAATGGCCATAGATAATGGCGGACCGAAACGGGAGTTTTTATCGGTTCTTTATCATAATTTTTTGGCAACACAAACCATTAGTTAACAGAATGTGTTTTCAGAATGAGAGAAGAAATCACCCAGTTCAGCAAAGGTTTGGACGCTGGGTCGAATTTATTTAAACTTATCATTCAACATCCCAGAAAGTTCCAACCTTACTTTACGTATTCACCATCGCCTCTTACTGGAGAACTCCTCAATCAAATAAGCGATTTAGAGTTCTCAGAGCAAGGGTCCGAAACAAAGTGTTGGAGGATGAAACTATTTTCCTATGAAATCAATTTTTAGATGAAATTGAGTGTAAGCAACACATTGATAGCACCAGCACTGAAGCAAATTGAATTCATTTTCATTTTTCATTTTTTTTCAGTTGAAGATGTGTCATATAGAACAGCAATAATTTATGCTGGAAACGAAAATTCAGATTCGTTTCCTCAAGAAATTGTGAATTGTAAGCAGTAATATTTCTGTAATTTTTATTCCCTAATTATATCAATTTTGTATTTTTTAGGCTAGAAGCGCCTCTAACTCTACAAGCTATTCTAGTCTTCATGAACTAAAAAAATTAATGATTTTGGATGAGTCAAAATATATTTGGAACGAATGTGTCGTATTAAGATATTATACCCGAGCCATTTTGAATTGTACGGAGTATAAGGGAAGAAATTATTTCTCATTAATTTTGGATTTGACCCCTAAAAAATTGCTGAATTTTAAAACTTTTTTCAATTGACAATAATTCAGCGGAATGTCAAGCGTATTGAATAAAGTACAAATATTTCGAACTAAGGGGAGTACTTGTAAAAGAAATTCTTGCACCAAATATTACAGGATAGATGAGAAAACACAATTTAAATTTAACACCATGCGTATAATATTTTGCATTGTGTAAACGATAACCAACATTCCAAAAACTGCTAGAACGGTGTATTTTAACCATAAGTAAATAACATTAACTAGTAAAACTAACTTAATACCAGATTGAATACAATTAAATTTCTGCGCAGAAATAATGCGGGAAATATTACGGGAAATATGGGAAATATTACGCAACGAAAATACGTCACCAAAAAACACAAATTTCAACAACGATACAATCGTTGCTAAGTTCTAGACGATTAATCAAATTTTAACAAATTTTAACAAATTGACAATTAGGATAAATCTAGTATAAGATTTTAAAATTACACAACATTTGTAGACAAAATATATTCTTTTCGAACTGAATCATATTTTGAATAAAATATCAAATATTTTACAAATATATAAAAAATTCACATAACACCATACAATTTTTTAACCACTTAACTTACTAATTAATTTGATAAAACTTGCATTTTTAACCACATTTTGAGGCCATAAATTGGTAGAAAATGCAAAAATATGTATCTTTGTAACATTTTTGTCGGCATGTATCATTTTGAAAAAATATGGACAATTTTAAAAAAGTAATTTCCGAAAGA
>JAQIWS010000818.1:0-15534 GCA_034696085.1 Stigmatogaster subterranea | reverse complement strand
GCATGTCTTCGTCTCTGCTGATGTGTGCGTCTAACCATGTGGCAACTATATGCCTTGTGGCATTGTCTAGATTCTTTTTTTCCTTTTTCTGTAGTTGCCTCTTATCGGAATGAGAATTGTATAGTGGTATTTTTATGATTTTGTGTTGTGTGCTTCTTTACTACTTGTCAGTCACCCGACGACCTAGCTGTTTGGGTGACGTAAATTAAATCAATCAATCAACCAAACAGTCGAGCCAGGCGATGGCCAATCATGACGTCAACATTGACTCCACGTACGAAATGGACGTTTATCTGTCATTGACCAGTGGAACGAGAGTCAATGTTGACGTCACACACTGAGCACACCTTACTTTTTTCCACCATGGTTTTTGATGCGGGCTTCATTGAACCACAACATCAGTGCTGTTTCAATGTCTTCAAAATGTTATTTTTTAAAAATTTTTCCGGTTATCGGGAACATTGTTATTATAAAATTCGTTGAATAATTTTAGAATAGAGGACAACGAGTTTCGCGGTATTTTGTATTCCTATGCCACTTCAGACTTTTTTTTCCCTGCATCTATGTCTCTTAGAATTTGAATTTTCGTGCAACTAGGCAGAACATTTCTAGTTTCTTAAGTAAAGTATACAGTTCGTTATAGTCATGATAAATTTTCGAATAAGTTCAATATAATTGCACTCACTTTGTTTCGGAGTAGCCATTTTTAACAGGAAGTTGGTCTTAAATCGAGGTAAACGTGACTTCCTGTTTAAAAAATGTGTTCGCGTTATACGATAATTCGTTAAATCGAAGTTCGTTATACCCGATTTTTTTAACATTAGACACCCAACCAAACAATTTTAATAATTCGTGATAGCGAGGAATTCGCTGTAAGCGAGTTCGTTAAATCGAAGTTCGACCTGTATTTCTCTATTACACTTTGACCCAGGGGGTGGTCAGCTCATTACCTCGCACCAAAAATGAGGTGGGGAAAATGTTCTAAACTTTTGAAACCGTGCTTTTTGAACAATAAAAAAATATTGAACATAAATTTTTTTCCATTGGTGGCAGTCGGTGTTTTTAACAAAAACATGTTTATTGCACTTATATGCAACTACTCATTACCAGTTTTCATTAGATTTGGTGTTAGTTTTTTTGTTTTGCCCAAAAAACAAAATCTAAACTTAAAACGCAGTGTGATTCGTGCGATGATGTGAAATTGAGTCAATAAAATGAAGTTGGTCTGTAATTTTACTAATAGTGGTACATTTTTATAAACGGCTACTCTTAGTTGAATTATTTTTGTTCCGCGGTAGAGGGGTATTGATTTAACACGTTTTGTAATTTTGATTTCTGTAAAACTTAAAAAACTCGAATTAGAACAGTTTTCTAAACAATTTCACAGTAGATTTCACCCGTCTGTTGTCATGATTGTACTTGTACGTTGGGTAATGACTGATTATTACCTGTTCTTCGAGAGTAATTTACGAGAAAAATTTTAGCAGTTTGTTGTCTTAATGTTTTTTAACTAAACTCGACATTAATACTTGAAATTAGTGAGTAAAACTTAAACGTGACAGATTCTAATACTTTTTTTTTCTTAAATCTTTAGGACATTTGCGTTTTCTATACTTTTGTAAAAGTTTTTTAGAATTTCTATTGTGATTTTCACGAATTGTTGCTGTTATGAATTTTTACAAGTTATCATATTCATTTGCATTACGTACGCAATGTAAAACCGTAATATAATGCTAAATTACCGTGCGTAGGTTGAAAATTTTGCGTTGTTGTAGAAAAATTAATGGCGTATTGTATTTTAGATAGTAGTTTTAAAACGATTGCAAGTTTGCAACGTTGGCCTCAGCGTTATAATTTTTTTTTGTGCGTTGTGAAATTTCTACTTGCTCTAGAGTCTAGACTATTAGACAATAGCGCAACGCACGTTTTCTATTCAGCAATGATGTGGTGTATAGTTGTGCCGTTTGGAGTGTGAACTAGATCCCCCTCCAAAGTGAATTTCCTTCTATAACATTTCCTATATTTCGCTAGCTGCCCGTTGTTCATCTGCGTTAATCGAAAATAAATTTTGCGTTGAGTATTCCAGAAGAAATGATGTTTAGATGAGTCACTTGTTTTCAGCTACAGATTTAAAATATTTTGCCTAAATTTTATTGTTAAATTAGCTTTTTTTCACGTTTAAATTGAATTTTTACGGATTGCTGACGTCATGAGCGACCAACAATGCTTCGCGAAATTGAAAACAGTTTATAGTTGAGCAGAAGTTGGCTTCTCCGCGATGCTTCGACTTGAATTTACAATTTTTCACTCGGGGAGCGCTTTGGTGCACAATCCCACATTGCATTGCGCGCTTCGTTTCATTTCGAACGTAGTCTGATTATCTTCGGTGGCCTTTCGTTCTTCATTTTGAAGCGTGTTTTAAAAACAACGCGATAATTCTGGTTTATATTATTAAGAGAATACTTTAATTTGATGAGAAGATTTATAACGGCGGGGAAAAGTGAATTTTGATTCACTTTTTCCCCCCTAAATTGATTACCAGTACATTAAGTAGGCTTAAATTAGGGTTATGTCCAGTCGCTCGACACAATGTATAAAAATTGATGTTTAAAGCTGTGGAATATTTTCTTGTAAGATAAGATTTGCCCTGAGATAATTAATAGTAAAGAAAAAGAATCTAAATCGACAATTTTTGTTTTTTACTGTACATCTAAGGAAATTTTATTATTACTGTGAAATAATATTAGTTTTTTATTATTAATATATTTTGAATGTTAAACCAATGACTTAACCAATTGTGTAGGTCGTTTCAAAAAATTTGCAATTGAACTGGTGTGATTGATAGGTTTTCCACTTCTGTTTTATTTATAGTAGTTTTTAAATTACTAAGTTATAAATTGTCAAATCTTAGCAAAAAATTTTGCTAAAAATTGATACATTGTTTTAATTGACCAATATTTGTTGAAATTCACAAGTTGTAATCGTCAAATCTATGAAGTTATGTTTTGCAATTTTGATTTCTTTCTGGTGAAATTAGGTTAAAAAATCCGTAATTTATTAGGAAATTCTTCAAACCAAGGACTTTATATTGAAATAATTTAACAGCAAAAGTTGTGGTGTGCAACGGGAATAATTTGATACTCAACGCAGTACATCTTTTCTTAAATTTATGATTTGATGTTTGATTATTTTATACTGAGTCATTTTTTATTTTATTCAGACCATTTATTTAGTATTGCGAATTTAAGTGATATGGAATGTATGCTCCTGGATGCACAATGTACAGCGCTAAGTATTTAAACTGTAGTTAAACTGTATACTGGAATTTGAATAAATATGGCAGGTACTACCGGTAAATGAAAAATCAATTTTTTGTAACTATTTGTCAATTTAAAAAATGTCAGTTTATTAAAATTAATTTTGGTATAATTCCGTAACCATTTATTTAATTTATTGGTATTAGTTTTAGGAATACGTCAATACACAATAATTACCGTATGTTTTTGTGGACCAGTTATTTTTACAGAAAATTGTTTATTGTTGCTTTACCATTAATACGGCAGAGCGCCGAACGACAAATATTTTTTGGTAATAAGCAATTTATTTGAGTGTCTTGAAAATAATTATCTTGCTACCAATCATTTGTTGTTTAATTATTACTGTATTTCAAACTGATCATTATTTTATTAAATTAAAAATACTATGAATAATTGCTGTTCTTTTAGATAGTTGTTGGGGAAGCTTACGAATTTTAAAATTGTAGTCACCGTGACTGAAGCTCATTCAAACCCTAGGGAATCCAAATTATTCGGTTTTTAATATACCCTAATAATCGAATAATTTATTTGAACAAGATAATCTAAACAATTTAAATTTTTATTTTCTACTGGACCTAGTTTATATAATACGGAGAAACGTGGAATGTGATCTTGACACATTTATTATTGTGGTTTTTATTAATACCGCATTTAATAGAAAATTTTGAAAATTGAAAATTGTTACCTAAGTGAGTTATTACCATTTACTGTGTTATTTTTTGTCAAACTGTAGGGTATTCTGATATTGTTTTTCGCAAGGAAAATTCTTGAACAATGTACTTGTTTAAACCATTACACGAGACAACATTTCTCCAATTTAAAAAATACAGTATCTTACCTTTGCTGCGTAAAAAGTGAAACTGTTTTCTTTATTCTTTTCTATTTCTTGCATTGTTACGCCATTACATTTCTAGGATTACAAAATCTACATAATGTTTGAAAAATTAAGAGAACCGTTCCATTAGCGTATTAATTTAATCTCGCTTACGATTAGACAATTTGTAAAATATTATTTCTTAGATGCGAATGTTGCTTGTTCACCAAGTTTTGTAGTTTGTGTACGTGATGGAAACCCAGTGTCATCGTTGCCAGTGCTCAGTTTGCAAATGGGTGATTTTTTTTTTTAGCGTTCAACGTTTGTAATTTACAGTTTAAGAGTTGGATACATTTATTGATTAACCAAACTAAAATTGCCGTTCTTAAGATATTGTTTCGATTTGCTTAAAATTACTTGTTGCCTGTCTTCGTTAAAAACGCATTTTTTGTCAGTTGAATTTTGTCATTTGAAAATTTTTCATTTATTGTTTTAGTGTAAGTTTTCTGAAATGCATTGTGCCCGACTAACTCAAGTTAATAGTTGTTGATTTCAAACTTTTAATCCCCTCTTTACTGTACCGTATATTACGAAGTAATTTTCGAAAAGTTTTAATTTGGATTGTATTATAATTTGTTAATTTAAATCTGTTAATTTTCGAAGAACGTAGCGCGAGTCTGCAATGATTTTTTATGTTCGTAGTTATTCCAGTTATTCCGAAGCGCTAAATTCAATTAAGAACTAGTGGGATATTTTTTTACGGGATTTCAAACAATATTTGTCGATTTTGGATATTTTTCCTACGAAGCACAATAACCTAAACGACAAATTTTTGTTTTGTCCCGGAATAAAATTGGTGTTGTTTGATTGCGTGATTGTTTAAATTTATTTTCCCCACGCAATTTTGTGGAATTTTTGTTATGTAAATTATATTATTATTCCTTGACTAGTGTCCTAGCTCTTTATAATTCAGTGCTGATGTTGATTTTGCAGTATTTATTAAAACTTTTTCAATGTGCTGAATGAAATTTTTTGCAATTTTTCGCGTAATTTGAAATTTTTAAAACGTTTAAAACTGTTGCAACAAGTACACAATTTGTAGTTTTAATTAACCTTGTGTTTTCACATTTTATTAAATCAGAAGATGAATGAATTTTAAATGAAAATCAGTTTGTTACTGATTTCTTGTTCTATTGACATTTTGACTTGACATTTTTCTCTGAAAGTTGAAATAGCATGCCTATAATCTGTAAATTAAAAATTTACATTTCCATTGCAATTGTTTCTCAAAAGAACAATTGGAGTGTCGAATGCAGATCGGTAATTCGTTTAATTTTAATGGTGTAGAAAGAGGAAATTGTGTAAAATTTCCTTTTACCAAAGTTACATATTGTATGAGTGGTAATGTAATTGTCAGAAAACTTAATCGAGAGGAAATTGCGATATATTATGGTTAGTTTTCAAAGTTTTGCATTCAATGTTTACTTTTAAATAAAATTAAAATTAGAAAACCGTTTGTCTTCAGACTTGTTCAGCTTCTGCTTCTACGTATGTATCAACTTAACCTGCGGGAAATTGTTTTTATTGATTATTATAAGGAAATACTTTATGATATTGACTTACAAGGAAAGATAATTTCAATCGACAATTATCTCTCGTACTAAGGCTTAAACTGTGAAAAAAGTTACTGAATTTTATTGTGAAATTTAAATAGTTGAGCACAACTGTCGGTGCGGTAATTGTTTGTCTTTATTTTGTGATGGTTAGCAACAATTTTCAAGCTGTATTGTATTTACAGTATTACAGTGGTAAGTGAAATAGCAGAACTTGTGAAATTCACGACTACCGGGAAAAATTAATTTTTTTTTTACCGGGAGTCGGGATTTTCAAAAATCGTAAATTTCTCGGGAAATCACTCCCGAGAATTCCCGACCGTGAATCTCTACTTAATACTAAATTGACATTATTTTGCCAGTCGGCAGAGAATTTTAATTTGATTGTGTTATTATTTTCACACTCAAGGACCATTTCGTCAAGTGTTTGCTTCGCTCCTTCTCGCCCTTATGATATTCATTCAATTCAGAGAAGGAACGTTGCGGTAATACACTACTAAAAATTTTATTTTGAATTGAACGTTTACTAATAATTACGATAATTTTCTGCAAATTTTGTGACATTTGAAGGATGTGGGTTATTTTTGGTTAACACGTGATGCGTACTTCGCTGTTCTCGGTTGCAAGCGCGCACGACGCGCAAAATGCAATAAAACACTCGGAAGTTCGGAAAATCTGATTTTTATTTACCTATTTTTAGAACACGTAGCACTTCACGACTCCTCGGCGACAGACACGCTCGACGAACCGAGGAGAGAGACGAGAAGCAGCGGCTTCTCCAATGTCGCACTTATATTCCTACATGTTGTTCATTTCATGTTTCAAACTTAACTGTCTCTCTTTCTCGGCCCGTCGTGCTGATCTCAAGACGCGATGCCCGCCGGGAGAAGGGGCGTGGTAACGCACGCGTCACCCCTCCCCCCCCATCGTGAGTTACGTCCCCGTGGTATAACACTTATAAATAGGATCCTGAGACTATTTTATTCGGACTCAGGCTCCTTAAATTACGCAGATTCTTCTAAATGAAAAGGGATAAGTGCATATTAATTTTTACCCCGAAGGGACTGTTAGTATTATGACGTCAGATGCGCTCTTAAGGAACAACCGCATCCGACGTCATTTGTCCCATTCGGGATTCTATCACATTTTGTTAGTAAATGATTACCCTGAAGGAAACATCACCGTTACAAATCCCCCCTACTCTGCTCGTCCGGAAAAATTCCGGACAGCAGAGTACATGCATAACGGTTTCGAGAAATAAAGCAAACAATTTTATCTCTTGAGTTTAAAAGTACATAAAACAATCTTTATTCTTATTTTTCCCATCCGGGACATGCTCTTAAGTTTAACCACGGTGTTAGAAAGAAAGGTGAAGAAACTCACCGCCATTTTCAAGAGATTTCGCGTGCGCTTAAAGATTCTCTTGTTGTAAGTTGCCGCTAGGTGGCGCGGCGGACTGCAGTCCGAAAATTGCACACGTCGCTTGACACCTAGATATAATGTTTTGAACCTGATTCAGATTACTAACAATTTATTGCTAGTTAATTTAATAAGGGGACAAGCCTACTATATTTTGCACTTCATTATTACAGCAATATCAGTAAAACAATGGTTCTTCACTTGCTTTTCACATTGCATACAATTTTGAAAGTTTTCGTTTAATTGCTTTACTGTTGTTTTGTAACACTTTATTAATTTTTTTTGTGAACTGTCTCATTCGGAACAAAATACTAGGGTAGTTCATAAAGTAAGATTCCCTACTTTTTTTTTTTAAAATAGTTGAACCACCGAAAATTTCTTGGGTCTGAGATGGAATCACGCCAATTTTCCGAGACCATTTACTAGGGAAAAAGCAGGCTCTGGTGTAAAACAGTCAGTTTGAATTTGTTTTTCGACTCTGAGGTGTAATAATGATTCAAAGATACCAATTTAGGATTTTTCTCTTGAAAAATCTTCCAATTTCGTCAGACTGTTCTGATTTGGCACCAGGGAATTTCCATTTATCGTCAGAAATGAAAGCAACTCAAGTCATTGTTTCCATTCCATTGAAGACATGCAAAATTTTTTCCTATGGCAAAAGCCCACTTGGCGGCTTCGTGGAAAGGTAAATCTAATATGGACTATATTTCAAGCCCAAGAAATCATCTATATGTTGTTAACGTTAAAAAAAGGATCTAACTTTATGAACTACCCTCATATAATAATGAAAAATGTTGTTTAAAATGTAAATTTCGTGCTGTTCACATGGAATGGTTATAAATTTTCAGTGCAAAATCAGTCGTTTCAAATAAACATTGCGATTGTCTGCTTTATTAGTGAAAATAGTTTCAATTTTTTTTAACAAAGAAAAATGATGAATGTTTGGATTTCAACCTTTTAACAAAGAAAAATGATGAATGTTTGGATTTCAACCTTTTAACAAAGAAAAATGATGAATGTTTGGATGGACAAGACCCTCTGGTTTTTATATCAACCAAACCTGCTGCTGCATTAAATGAAAAAAGTTTGGATTGGTTTATAGCTTGTTACAAATCTGGCAATTACCATACTAAAACTCTTACTACAACAAAACTTGGCATCTTTCTTACATCAAATCCACATACATAGTATAAAAGAGTCAATTAGTCCAAATGTAATTGTAGATTTTGGACCATATCTTGTTCCCCTACAGACTCAAATATTTCTTTAAAATTGGAAAAGTTAAGCAGTGGTTTTTACGCATCAGACAAAATTTCGCAAATTTTGATGGTTTCATTAATGCGTAGATGACAAGCATCCGGTGTAGTTGCAAAAAAGTTGGCATGTTTGGATGCTCATTCTGCTGAATTGCTGTTTGACGAATTGCGATAGTTGAATGCGATTCGGAATTAATTATTGAATTCAACAGTGACAATAATTCCATAATTGACAATTATCTCACGTTTCTGGATTTGTCATAAGAAAGATGTCAAAAAAATGTTAGTAATTGCCGGAATTATCGAGAAGATACAAATCAATACATGTACAAACTTTTTCATTTACTGCAGCTGCAGCAGATTTGCGTAATGTAACAATCAGAGTAGGGCTTGTCGATCTTAACATTCATCTTTTTACTTTGTTAAAAATTGTTGGTACAATAATGAGATAATCCAAATTTTTTTTTGAAATGGTTGATTTTGTGCTGAAAAATTGTGACCCAACCTTGCATGTAAACAGCCCAAAATTGATATTTTATCCAACATTATTCATTACAGTATTACATTTTGTTACAAATGAGACAGAACACAAAAAAAAATAAATTCAGAGTAACAAAGCAAAACTAAAACCTTCAAAATTGTACACAACGTAAAAAGCAATTAGTGAAGACCCATTGGTATACTTATACTACTGTAATGGTAAAGTGCAAGATATACCAGTCTTGTCCTAATATTAAATTAACTAGCGATAAATTTTCAGTAATAGCTAATAATACTGAATAAGGCTCAAAACAATGCCGTCGTGCCAAAGCGAACAGTGCAACTTTCAGACTGCAGTCCGCCGCGCCACCTTGCGGCAACATACAACAAGAGAATCTTTAAGCGCACGGCCATGCCATGCGCTGTTTCGTCACCTTTTTTTCTAACACCGTGAGTTTAACACATATAATTTTTTTTTTTTCTTGCTCGTGTCACATTGAAAAGAGTTTCATCTCTTTTTCACTGGGAACAATTTCCCCTTCGGGACTCCATGCACTTAACCACAACGTCGTGGATCCTCCTCCTCGTCACTCTCTATCAAAATGACATCATCATTAATCGATATTTCTATTTCCGGGATTTCCTCCCTTAATATTTCCTCGATGCCGTTTTTGCTCAGCATCTCCATCTCCTCTCCATACTTACCACTTGTCTCTAAATCCGCTAATGTTGGCGAGTTTCCCAAGGGGTCAGGATCATCGGTCTCGATAACGATCGCCGGTCTTGGCATTGGTGCCACCTCCATTCGGAGCACACTCCCCGCCTGCCGCTCTTCGGCTTCTCGTGCCCTTGTAGTAAAGTTATACGTTGGATTCGGCGGAGTGGGGTAAGCCCGGTTGACCTCAGATATTAGGGACCCAAACCCTTGTTGGTTCGAAAAGGGCGAATATCCCTCCGGACGCCCCTCCTCGAACGCACTAATCATCTCGTAAAAGGTCGGGTAACGTCCTGCCCATAAATTGGATAGCGCAGGGCGCCCATATTTAGACCGCCACATGTTGGACCAGAGGGACCAATTGGCTACCCATACCCGGTAGCGAAGGGGTGGTCCCTCCTGGACCGTCATCATTAATCATACTTTTGACAGGTGGCGCTCCCATATCTGATTATATTCCTCTTTGGTATAATTTTCCGATTCAGTTTCGATTCGCATATGTATTAACATTTGATCGAACTGTACGGTCCACAGATATACGCGTGGCCATGCGAGGTTGTAAAAGGTAACCTCATGAGGTAATAAGCGTGACGTCATAGAGGCTTGTATCATTCCATAATAAGCTGCCTCCTCCTCAATATTAAAGATCTCCGGGGCATGAGTCCAGGTGGAGTGGTCGTCCCCCAGAGGGCGTCGTTCGTCGACATCCGCTGCGCTGTACAGTGGCTCCATACTCTTCTCCACGTGTCTTGTCGGCGAGTTTCGCGGCGTTGGTGCTGTCGGCGAGCTGACCATACTGACTATCGGACCGGCGTCTTCCAGCTGTAACAAAAAGGCGTTAATTTCGCGCGCCGGGATTGACCACATGCACGCATTTACTTGGTCAATCGCCGGTTCCTGAACAACCTCCCTTACGGGTGGTGGTAGCACCATTCGTTTCCATTCTTCGATGCGCTCGTTCGTATAATGGTCGTACCTGCGTTCGTATCGCTCACGACTTCGAGCTTGTCCCGCCGACATCCATGGAAATCGGCGGGCAATGCTCGGGAACTGGTCCTCCTCACCTGGATCTCGATCTTCTGCAAACAAGTGCCCGAGGGGAAGAGTATCCTGCTGGAAGTCCAATTCGGTGGCTGGGAAATATTCCAACATGGTCGACACGATCCTTTCCGAAACGGTGTTACATTTTCGAGTGCATTGTGCTAAAAAATATTGTTGCGTTCGAGGGGATCTCACACTCCCGTCTTCTCGAAATTTGAGGTCTTCGGGCGTCCATTTGCGTTTGGGTTTTCGGGGTAAAAAACGTTTGGGCATCGGTCTGGTCCGCTCCTCCCGATATCGATCATTTGTTGGCGGTATCGGGAAAAATACCTCGCGCGCTGGTTCCATTATTGCCGGTTCTGCTCTGAATCCATCCGCCAATTGTGCTCGTAAATCTGCAGGGACTGGCGGGAGCTTACGTGGTGCACGTGGTGGCCGCGGTGGTGTGAGGTCAAAGATTATTGGAGACGGGGCCCGTTTCTCGCTATCGCAAGACAGGGCATTATCTCGTGTCTTTTTTCGATTGAACGTCCGAATCCATCGAGAGGTGTCGGTGTACGAAGTGGCCGGACTTTTTGCTTGATCCTCGCGAGCGTCAGTTTGGGTTGCAGCGTCGCCGGATTGTATGTTTTCGCGGTTTACAGTGTCGGTTTGGATGATGGCGTTTGTCTTGATTTTTGCGAAAGAAGAAGGCGCCGCGATGTTCAAACTGCTCATTGCCGTCATCATCGATCGATGGCCATCGTGGACGAAGAGGGTATCGGGCAACCGTTCCTCCGTGGAAAGCGATGTCATCTTCGTCGGATATGGGAACCTGTCCAATCGGCAGTGGCTGAGGTTTCCGTAGAGCACGTGGGTGACGAACTGCGGCTTCGAATGGGCTGAAGTCGTGCTGCAGAACTCCCGTGGCGTATAGGCAGTGTATGAAGTGGCGGGCGTACTTCGTAATTTTGACTAGAATTGAGATAAACTTGTTCGACTTGTGGGTGTTTAGCTTGGCGTGTATGTCTTCGCGGGTGATGGGTTGGATGGAGCTAGGAACGGTCGAGGGGTCGTGAGCATGTTCCGCGCCGAATTTGCCGTGTTAGCGTAGACCATGTGATTCAACTTCGGCAGGGCGACAGTTGGAAGGCTGGTCTTCTCAAAGTTCTGTATCTCCCTCGGGGTGCGATCACGAAAGTAAACAAACTACTCAAGCGCGGTAAGAAACAAGGTGAAGAGCGGCTCGTTGAGTTTTGCCTGTTCTTCAATCATATGCATAAAAGTCGCGACGAAAATGGCTTCTGTTGGTTCCGTTGATAATTTATGATGAAGACGGGCGGTGTCGGCACAGAGCGATTAGGTGTAGATGTCGCTGCGGTCTGGTGCGCGGTTTTCGTACATGTTTTGGTTGTGTGAAAGTAGTTTAATTTTGTTTGACTCTGTTTTACAATTTAAGTGAGGTGCATTCTGTGTAAACGGGAGTGATTTTGTATGTGGTGTGGAAGATATGGTTTATCAGAAATGTGGGTTTCTGGAATATAGTGGTGAGGAGGAAGATGCCGTTATGATGGCGAAGCCGTAAAGATTGCGACAGGTTTCAGTTATCGGAAACAGGTTGTTTTGAAATAAAAGCAGGTATTTGTTTCTGTGGGTTGAAGTTTTTTGTGGATTTGTTGGTAATCAGTTGGTTGTGTGTGGATTTGGGTGGTTATTTCATACAGTTTGATTTTTATAACTTTTGTGATTAAAGAGAACTAATTTCAATCTCAGGTGGTTTACTTACGATTTCGACGGGAGAACAGCCGGAGAGACGAAAAAGACGGGAATAAGGTCGGTTTAGGTGGACCTGACATAAACTTTTCCTTTAATCCACAATTGCGCCAAATGAAAGAATCGTGAGTTGCACCTGGCCACTTTGCCACGACGTCTGTAAGCATCATGTTTGAGTCACACAACCTATCAATAAGATTGGTTAGCATTAAAAATTAAAGGTTTATTTTTCTACTTTATTACTTGAGTATTTAGAGAATGTCCACCTTTTCTTCCAACGTACAAAGTTTCTGATATATCTGATGGTGCTTGAATTGGAATCAGTTCCATCTATCGCTCCAATTACACTTGGAAAGTTTCTCAATTTGTAAAATCCTTGTTTTACGCTAAGAATACTCTCATCCGAATTGGGATATTTTACAAATTTCGCACCCTTTTTACATAATGCTTTACTGACTCTGAAAATTGTATGGCTTTACTGACTCTGAAAATTGTATTGCTTACACACAATTGAGATACCCCAAGGATACCAGTTAGATCCTTCTAGAAAAGTCCTTTGGCGTAAAATCTACAAGTGGTAATAATTTTGCAGTTAAATTGTTATGTTTTTAAATGTTACTTTGTGCTACATGCATTCGTACTATCAAAATACTGTGTTAATTACCGTAACGTGAGTAAAATTTGAATATGCACAGATAGTGCACGACTGCGGTTTGTGGGTGGTTCCAATTCCTCTCTAAATAAATTCATTAGCTGTATAATTTTTACTCGAGGTAATCTGTAATTCTCTATCAATTTATCATCTGACGATTCTAGTGGGTTAAATCTATCTAAATACACGTGTTGACGTCGCAAATCACATTAAATAAAATGATCAATTTCAGCCATTTGCAAAAATAAAAACAGTCTTTAATAGTTTGTAACAGCCTTTTAGGTGTCGTAATAATACGACAATTACAAAGCACTGAACATGTCTTAAAATCTTTCAAAATACGGTTTATTTTACTACAAAAACATTTATCTTAAATTAAGGATGATAATTCAATTCTATCGTTATTAAAATTGGTCGAAAATATGTCTTAATTTTAAAACTTCGTCAAAACTGTTTAAGACGTCATAAAACGTTACGACAGCTTCGAAAACCAGGCCCCAGTATTCTAATTTGATGTCTTGCACTTGTACTGTAATTTGAAATTTCTACTTAACTGTAGATGATTTTGAATTTATATGTTAGATAAATTAATTGCTCTTTCAAATATCGTGGCAAATTGTATCCCAGAGCAATTTTAATTTTTGGACTCTCACTACACTGAGTAAAAGTAAGTACTGTACTTTCGTGGTTGGAATGTTCGCCGCAATAATTTATTTTAGGTTTAAAAAACCATCAACTTGCGTCTGATTTGTGAAGAATATTTTTATTTTACAATAACAAATATTGCTTTTGAGTATATCATACGCGTGTGCCATATTTACATCACAGAAGAATTCTTCTATGACTGTGATATTTCTAATGATTTTTACTCTTAAATTTGGTATCAATCATTTTGAACAGTTGTAAACGATGTGGATTCTTTGCACTTGGATGCATTGTCTGCTACGCAGCGATGTACAAGTAGCATTTTATCCTCCCGTATTAATTGTGGTATTTCTGCGAATGGCATTGCTTCTAACTCCGGAAATTCAAGAAACGGGCGTTAAAAGGAGTAGTCATTCAGTATCAAACCGTTCCTGTTTTACCCGTAAGGAAAATACCGTACTTTGAGTTCGATTGGTAGACATGAAATTGAATAAATGGTAACAAAAATCAATTTTTTATAATTTGTCAATTTCAAAAATTTAAAATGTTAATTTTTTCGGTTTGTTCTGTCGTTTGGCAGGCGTTAAACTCATTTCTCTCATATTTTTACTTGCTGTGGTTATTTTAGCATTTAAATTAGCGTGTTTAAAATTTGTGAAAAAACAATTTAATTTGAAGCTAACATAACACACCTGGTTTAAACTTTACACTCCATAATAATTCAGTACAAATTGTTGTCAGTGAATTACTGCCAAGAATTTCCGCACGAATTAATTTTTTTTGTGCTCTTGAATGTTATAATAGTCAGGTACTAGTTGCAACACTTTATTTAATTTTTAACGAATGATTTATGTTTTATTTTTGTGATTAAATATACATTGTCAGTTAATGACTTTGGCCGTCGGATACTCTGTATAATTAAAAATTGTCTTAAAAGAAAAGAAAATAGCTTACTAAATGATGATTTGACTAAATTTAATACATTAATTAATTATACCGTATACCGCTGTTTCGGTTTAAAAAATTGTATGTGTTCATAACTATTTACGGAGTACCGGTAACTTATAAATACGTCATGATCAATGACGTCGATTGAACATTGCTTAAAGTTCGTAGCAATGTAAAGCGTCAACACGCTTGTTGATAGAGACAATAGATATGAATTTGTATTTTTGCTTTAATTTTTCATAATTCTGAATTTCATGATTGTAAAATTAATAAAAGCAAAAAATCTAGAAAAAATTGACAAAATATAACACACACCGTATAAAATTGATAGAAAAAACGTGTGAACAATTTATTTATGATAAAAGTTATACTTTAAGTTCCAAAAAATAACAAGCACAAGTTTTTACAAATAAATATGCAATGGTAAAAGGTAATACAAAATTATTATACAACAAATTAAAATAACACGATATAAATCGACTTCAAATTTTTCGTATTGTTGATCAGCGTTGTGTCGGGTACATTTTGGACGCGATTTGCCGCGTTCTCGTTGTTGTCGAATAGCGTCCAAATCGTGTACAGTACTTATATCACGGATGAACTTGCTGGTTTTATCTTCAGACTTTTAGTAGTGGGTTTGCCATTTTTCAACATCTTCTTCACCGCCGCTAGTTTCTCTTATTTCTTCTTTGTCATCACTGCAACAAATAATACTAATTAGTCATAAGATAAGAAATACAAGTAACATATCAAAATAGAATTTTCGATTACTACATGAACTGTACTTACATTTTTTTATCGATACTTTTCGTTTTAAACAGTATTCAACGTGCTTCGTAATTGCACACACAGTCACGTCACTGATCGAATTCAAGTCTACGT
>JAQIWS010000817.1:0-15549 GCA_034696085.1 Stigmatogaster subterranea | reverse complement strand
TACTTAATCTTGATTAAACTGAGAAATTTTCTCCTCGGATTCGTAAAAGTGCCCCGCTAGTACTGTACATGGCTTCAACTTACGGATGGAACTAGAAATATAAAATTGTAACTCCACATTTTCGTTTAAGAATCTGTGAAATTAAACCTACGTTAACATAAATTACAGGCTTTACCACATAATTTACAGTCTGTAGTAGTTTGTGCACGTACCTCCATTTACTGCAGTTAATTTAAGTTGATGACAGGTCAAATATGACCGTGTTTCTAGAAATTTTGGTTGCATCTCGAGAGGGAAAGCGGACAAGGAAGCAACTCTGGCATTACCGAATAATGAGTAATAAGTGCGTTCAACGTATTAAACTCCTTGGTGAAGCCCTGAAAAACATTAATTTCAAATTAATCATCCATGAATTTATTCTTTCAAAGAACCTACTTTTATTTTATATCCTTTATTCGTCTTCAAAATCAAATAATACGCGATCCCGCTCGGTTGAAACTATGCGATGGGGATGTGTGTCCTCTCTTCTCTCTGGGGGGCTGGGGGGGAGGGGAGGCGCTGCCTGCACTGCCCCCAATGGAAAGGGAGGGCGTAGTGCTTTATTCTTCGCCCAGAGCTATCACGTTTCAAAGAGAGAGAGAACCAAAACAAACGGCGGCATTACATCCGTCTTTTCTGTCTTTTCCGTGACGATCTAACTAACCTAACTTTTCTAACCAAGTTTATCCTGACCGTTACGGGAGACATTTCCCTGACTTTTGTACGAAAACAGTGGCGGGCAGATAACACGAAAGGCGGACTTGTTTAGACGGACTTAATTTTTTACAAGGCGGACTAATTAAATTACATCTCGGCGGACTAAAGGTGGTGGACTAAGTGCAGGCGGACCAATGAATTAGGGATGCTGACATCCATTCTAACAATCTCAATTTCTCACGCAGCGCAAATCATTTACTTACAGTTGCAAAAGATGCCCCGAAATAACCAAAATCAGGCGGAAATTTGTACTTAAATCGCCATCATCGGCGTAAATAAGCGCATATTTTACTCACATTAAATACCGTGCTATTATGGGCTTTTTTTTCTTTTCATGGTTTACGATGAACGGTTAATCTCGCAGGATTTTGCGGTGTTTGAGTGATTAAATCGCAGCTCCACATAAATTGCCAATTGACAGTAGCCTGAAAAAAAAAATATTAACTGAAAATGGATAAACTAACAAAATTTACATCTTTATAGTGATGAGCGCGCCACAGCCTACTCTCACGCATTTCAGCATTTTCGTCGTGGTGAAATCTCCTTTTAACACACGGGAGTATGTTATTTTAGTAAGAATGAAAGAAAAATAACATTTCTGTGTTGTTAAAATTTTGTGCTTTTTCCCAACCGATTCGGAATTAACTACGTATGAAACTTTAACGCACAATTCGTCCCTAATCCACTACTTGCATCATCACAATTTCACCACCGTATATTCGCTCACCATGAATTTTTTACGCGCGTAAAAACTTCTCAAAAAAATTCATAAAGTTAAATGCAATGAAAAAAAAAATAATTGTCGTTATTTTAACCAATATCGAAAATGCGTGCAGATACTCAAAATTTGTTTTTTAAATAATTTTTAAGCGAGTCGAATTTACTTTGTGTCTATTATCAGATAAAGGAAGGGGCGATCGGAGAACTAGTATTGTAAACGTTGCCAAAACCAAGTCAAACGACCACTCGTCATCTTGCTATCATTATTGAAGTATGAAAACATCGTCAGCAATTTCACTTTGTGCTAGCCATATTAGCAATCTTTGCAATATTGCTCCTTGTGGCATGTTGAATTGTGCTGTAAGTATAGCTAATTCTTCCCTGGTGAATTTGGAAGGCAGCTCAGAGTGCATAGCTTACTGCACATCACGCCTTTTCCCTGCCCTGAGAAGGAACTACATATTAGCGCCTCTGTGAAAAAAAAAGGATGAGGTAGTTTCCCCCACGTCCCCTTCCCACATTCCTTTAGCTCCAGAGCTGCTGGAGAGAAAGGCGAAGGTGTTCTAGATGCACATACGCCCCCTGATCTTTTCCTATATAGTGAATTAAAGTATTCAGTTATTATTCCAACCCAATCATCCACTTTGAAATACAGAGATCAAATAAATATTAATTTAACCAAATCGTTGTCATCTGTAATAAATAAAACTACAATCATGTAAAAATAAAAAGAATAACGTTTAAACTCTAAAACTTAAGAAAATTTTTTAGGTATACAGCCAAATAAACTAATTGAAAAAGGTATACCACGTCCAGTGTGTTATCCTTTTTTAAGGCTAATCGCAACGCGCGAATGAGAATAAACTACGCGCTCTACTTAGGTAAAAGTTGAAAAAATTCGAAAAAAATTAACCTGAGAAGTTCACTTCTACTAACTGTAACAAACAGCGAGTAAAATCACCTAAGATTACTATAAAACGTTGAATGTACAATGTTCCAACAGCAATAAAACAAAACAAGTTAAAATCCCGTTAAAAAACATTCATCGCGAGCGCGAAATAGTGAACTACACAAAAATTATGCGTTAGCAGTCCTAAGGCATACGTGACAACACGAATTTATCTGTATGTTTTGTACAAACTTGTGGAAACAAACTATTTCTCACTATCAACTGCAAAGCGCACAACATTTGTTTATTTCCTAAGCGGACTGCTGACGGTGGCGTACAAGTCGGCATCACGCGAGGAACAGATACGAAAACATCTTCATGCTGGGAAACTTTCTCTAATCACAGTGCTTGCCGGGATTTAACGACGCCCCACGTCGTTAAAAGTCGTAACCTGAAATAAATAAAATGCCTTAATAGTAATGCACATGCAGATTAATGAGCACTTTTTACCTTCTGCTTAAAGTATATTATACCTTAAAGACAGAAAGTAAGACAGAAAAATTAAGAAAGGAAAGTTGGAATCCAGCTAACCACACCTACTCCCCTAAATAAGCAGCGCTACCTCTTAGCTAAAAAAAATTTGTACAAAACATTAAAAAATACAAAATACAAAAACCAACCAGTCTAACATTTTGTGTAACTACCGCTGGAATCCTCTATCACCCAGTAACAGCCTGAACGATTTAACCTACTTACACAGCGCAAATTATAATTCACACTTCTCACATAATTCGAGGTTATGACCCGTGTGTGCTTTAGAAAAAATGTTTAAGTACCGCACGCCACGATAGACAGATATATTGCAAGACAATTCAATTTGTAACATCTAAGTATAGCTAAGAAATTACAATTACAATCAATAGATATAACCAGCGTAATTTACATATTCTGCTAAAAAACGCAACAGCGCTCGTCGAAATTCACAGATTAAAAATGATAATAAATTTATACTTCCCGAATACTTGATTGAGTCAACTGGGTATAAAATATCACGCCGTTCGTCCTAAAATGCGGTAAAATTTATCACGTTGTAATTCAGCCTAACTCGTACGGTACCAAAAACATGAACATTAGTTTAAAATAACGTACTCGCGAGTAAGGACCTTATAATGACTTTGTAACGAAAATTTCTTTACCTAAAATTACCTACGAGTCTTTATCTTACGATAATTAACTAAACCAGACCTCTCTCTCGCTGAGTTAAGTTATTACTCAGCATTAAAACTCTGCAGCAACCGATATCAGACTCAGCAGTGCCGGAATCTACGCAGTGGTGGTTTCGTTTGGCGACGAAATTTACTGTCGTTAGAATTGGTCAATGTATCCAACTATGCTAGAAAAAACAGAGATTAAATTAGACCAAAGCCTACAACCAAATTTTGCGAAAATACTTTACAAATAGGTCAGAATTTTTTACAAATTTCATACGAATTAGCGAATCTTACGCCATTTTGTTATCCGTTGCTAGGCTGTCATAGCGCAAGCGCAATCGGCATTCATACCATAGCATACTTTAAGCATTTACAGGCGTGCTCAAACTGGATAGTCACTCACTTACGTTAGATGGCGGTAGGAGTTTTAACAGGGCCAACTATGCGTTTAAAAAGATGGACAGTAAACTTTAAAAAGGAATAGACAAGTAACAAAAGTTCCAGAACTTAATAAACTAAGATAGGGGTAATACCGTAATGTCTGGCATGTGTTGTACAATTGCAATATCTTGGCTAGACTAAAATACTGTTTAAATCGTACAAACAAAGCATCGTGCTCTTACTTGATTAGAAAATTACACTTAGCGCCGTTTTTAAGCCTAGTGACAAGTTTTGGAGTGTCGAACTATTTATTCTTTTTACGTAGTAAGTGAAAGGAACGAAAAATAAAATTTTCCCCTTAATTTACTCAAAACGTAATTCTCGGTTATTATACTGTGTTATTGCACACGGGAGTATAAATTTCTTTTGCCACTTAACGCATTTCGAAGTCGAATATATATTTCCGAGATATGGCTTTTCTCCAGCTTCTTTTTTTCTCTAAAGATAAACACTCAAGAATATATTTGACTTAAATATGACTCACATTTTGAAAATTAATTCACTACAAGCACGCTACATTACCAAAAAAAAATTTTTTTTCGTGCGTAATCAATGTAGATATTAAAACATCAATTTATATCCCAAATACAAGAAATATAAAAAAAAATAAGTAGTAAATATCGCGCTCAATTTTACTTCTCAAAATTTTTATTCCTTTTCCCTATAATTCTTAACCAAATTATCAATAATTACGTGTCAATATCATCGTAACCCACTAATTACAACAGCAACAGCAAAACCGCACGACGATATGTACCGAGGTTGTAAATTATTATACCACGCCCAACTTTTGCGTGTTATCACGCTGTTAACTTTCCAAAACCGTAGAAACCGACGGACCTCGTCAACTCTACAGATCATACTAAGACAGTATTGGCGGACGATTGAAAACAACGTGAATTACTCGCAAGATTTGCACAAAGATTAATCCAGCAACGGACATTATTTTAATCCTCACGTAAGTTTCTGAGTAAATTTATGACAACGAGCTTATATAAAACGAGCTTACATCCTCGTCTATCACGAATTCACGACATTTTTTCAATTCCGTCAATTTAAAAGAGGATAGTAAAAATACCTATCGTGACCTTTGGACTAACGACAAGGTAAACTTCAAACAATAAATCTATATATCAATTTATTTATGATTATTTTTAGGGGGTGAGGAGGGGGCTCTTTGAAAAAGAGATAATTTGTTTTTTTATTATTATCATTATATCTGACACCACCCATAGTGGCTTATAAAGCCAAAAAAATTTAATGTTTCACGTTAATTACCCGCTTCTGAAAACGCACTTGTCAAATTAAACACTTCAACTCACGAAACAGACGGTTTCCGCAAAAAAAATTTCTAACAAAACATTAAAACTTTTTTGCATATTTCAACGACCATTAATTACCCATTCTAAAACTCCTGTCGAGAATCAACCGCCTCTTTATAACTTTAATCTCTTACTTTTCAGGGTACAAGTACCCGGTACTTTAGCGACTCGAGTGTAAAATGGATGATTATTGGATGATAGAAATAATAACAACACGCAAAACACTTAACCTCTCGTAAACTTCTCGACTACAATAACTCACTTTGATGTCCTTAGGAACCTTTTTTTTTCACCCCTTATTGATCAATCGTGAACAGATGACGTGCAAGTTTTTATTATTTATTATAGAGTAAATGAGTTTCTAAATTCCGTCCTGACGTTGCAGAAGCACAATTAAATTCGAATTGACCTGAAACTATTTCATTTCCTGCATTACTCCAAACAAAAAATGACGTTGAGTTTTACCGCTGCCGATTTGAAAAATGCTACGTTGAAAATTGGAATATTTCACGTAAGATTTACTTTAAACGTGATAATCTTACTTCACAATAATTATTTCTTACTAAATTATTTCTTTTTATTTAAAAAAAAAAAAAAAGATACCTCCAAAAATTGTTGTGCAAAATCTACCATCTGGTGAAAAAAGGGTAACTGGAGTGATGGCGGAGATTTTGGAGATTATTGCGAATTATATTGGATACAAGTAAGAAGAAAAATTAAATATTTTTCTTGTTCGAATGTTAGGGTTGAAAAAGAGATTTATTTTTTAGGTATACGTACGTCATGTATCAATCGGGAATGTTTGGACGAGAAGTAACAAACGGCACTTGGGATGGACTTGTTGGTAGTTTGATAAACAAGGTAACTTTTACTATTTTTGACTTAAAACGATATTGTGCGCGTAGTAAAATTTTAAAAAATATTAATTTTTAGGATATTGATTTTGAAGGCGTCTGTCTTATACCCGAATCTCATCGTTTTAAATTCATTGATTTCACAACCTCGGCTATATTTGAGAGTTACTTAGGAGTAGTCATCCGTAAACTAAGCGCAGAACAAAATGTATCTCTTTTAACGTATTTTAAGCCATATCCCGCAAACGTTTGGCTGGTTATCGTCTCATTATGGCTGGTAATTTGTATTTGCACAACGATTCTAGATTATGACTTCACGATAAAAATTTGGAAACCCGCATTCTTGAAAATATTTCTTTTAGAAGGTAAAAAAAAATTTAAAAAAACTTACTTAACGTGATTAAAACTTTCATAATTTTGCTTTCAGAATTGTCTGAGAAGAAATTTGGATTGAAAGCATCGAAAATGATCACACTTTGGGCGTTTTTTGCGGCCTTAATTTTGTTATTGAGCGGTTACAACAGCGTTCTCGTGGCCTCGGTTGCGGTTAAAGGTCAGGGTAAACATTTTAATGATATAGACGACGTGCTAAAATATGGAGGCTATAGATTCGGTATCAATCATAATTATCATTACTACGTGCACATCTGCGTAAGTACATTACGTAAATACCGCATAACTACTAACTGAAATGAAATATTATTGATGTAGGAAATGATGGATCCTCCTTACGGTGAATTGGGAGAACTTTTGCAAACAGACCCTGATTCAAATATTCTGGACATGGATATTGGCTTTAACCGCGCTTTAACTGAACAATTCGCGTACCTTGTCAATTCTGTAGACGGCAAATACGGGTTTCAAACCATGTGCAGTTTGGAAATGCTTCCGACTAAATATTTTTCATCTGGATTTTACATCTCGTTTCCGAAAAACTCTCCGTTACGAGAGATTATCTCCCAATAGTAAACATTAATTTTTTTTTAAATTCTAATTTACCAAAATCGTTTATCCGTTTACAGCATCCACAAATTAAGAACCGCGGGGATTTTGGGCATAATTCTCGAGCGAGGAATCTCTGCATCTCGACCACACTGCGAAGACACTGCAAATATCGTCACACCAATACCTATAAACCAAGTCGTTTTGCCTTTTAAAGTTTTGGGCTTTGGGATTATTATCAGCTTTTTAACGTTGGTATTTGAAACGCTAAATTCACGACACAGAGAAGCAATTGAACTTCTCCTGACTAAATAAACAAAAAAGTAACATCCAATAACAAAAAGCTATTTCTATCACCTAATTATTCTTGTAATTTGAAAATAAATTTCACTATTTTATTTGGTAGACTGTGTTAAGAATCTAACTTATTTAATTGTGTAACAGCGCTTTTGCTTGCCAACTACTAAATTTTGCACCGTAATTTTAAATGCAAATTGTCGTTGGTTATGAACGTGGTAATTACGCTATCAATATAAGGTAACTGACAGTATCAACCAAATCGCAGAAAAATATAATTCTGAAACAGGTATTTTTCCTTCTATTATTGTTTTTAACATTGAAAGATTGGCCTTGAAAACCATAAAAATTTAATGTCTCGCGTTAATTACCAGTAACCACTTTACAAAAACGCACACGTCAAGGCAAGGCACGACGTTAGTTCAATTAACAAAACCGACGGTTCTTACAAAAGCTTTTTCTTAAAAAAAACTAAAAATAATTTCAAACAGTTTGATTACTATCATTATACGAATACAAAACGTTTCACTCACGTGTCAATTTTCTTTTTGTACAGTTCATCATCAAATTTTCCACGGTTTGTTGTCAGTTTGTGTTTTGCTAAAGAATTAACAACGTCACGCAATGCTCCTAACCAAGTCCTTATATCGACAATACAGTCAAATTCAATTAACTTTGTTCCCAAAAATAATTTTTTCACTCCCTATTGATTAATTCATCATCAATTAACCTAAGACGATTTTTTTTTCTTCTTAATAACTAACTACGTATTAAACAACAAGCGTATTTTCACAATTTACAAATTGACGTTACCAAAGCACACTAAAGAACCCAGTTGAAACGATTGCTTTTTGCTTCCAGTTTTAGCAAAAACGTAAACAAGTATGTCAGCGAGTTTCACGGCTGCCGATTTGAAAAACGCCACTTTAAAAATTGGAGTATTTCACGTGAGGTTTGGTTTAATTTTAAAATTGATTTTCCACAATACACGATTTTATTTTAAAGATACCTCCGAAAATCATTGTCCAAAATCTATCATCGGGTAAACAAAAAGTTACTGGACTAATGACGGAGATTTTAGAAATTTTTGCGAATTATCTTGGATATAAGTAATTTTTACCATTTACAATACTGTATTCAATTTATCTAAAGCTTAAGGAAATTGTCTTTAGATACACGTATACTATTTTTCCAGCCGGAATGTTTGGACGAGAAATAAATGGCACATGGGATGGCCTTGTAGGTAGTTTAATCAACAAGGTAATATTGCAAATTTTTGAGTAAAAATAGTTTCGAGTAAAATTTAAAGAAGTAACTATTCTTAGAAAATTGATTTCGAAGGCGTCGGTTTAATACCAGCACCATTTCGTCTAGAAGTCATTGATTTCTCAACTTCAGCTTTATTTGAGAGTTACTTAGGAGTAATAATTCACAAACCAACTGACGAACAAAACGTGTCTTTTCTAACTTACTTCAAGCCTTATCCAGCAAATATCTGGTTTATTATCATTTCGTTATGGCTTGTAATTTGTACTTGTACAACGATTCTCGATTACGGTTTCGACGGAAAAATTTGGAAATCTACACTCTTCAAAATATTTTTTTTAGAAGGTAAGAACTCGTCAATATTTGGTACATGAGAAACTATTGCTGAACACATTTACAGAATTGGCCGACGTAAAATTTAGATTGAAAACATCGAAGATGATCACCCTTTGGGCATTTTATGTGACGTTAATTTTATTAGTGAGTGGCTACAATAGCGTCCTCGTGGCGTCAGTGGCGGTTAAACATCCACATAAGCCATTTGAGAATATAGACGAGCTGCTAAAAGACGGTAGTTATAGATTCGGAATCAACCACAATTATTATTACTACAGGCATATTTGTGTAAGTCATTGTGTAAACTTGTAAATATTTGTAACACTAATTGGGAAATTTTCTTGTTTAGGAAATGATTGACCCCCCTTATCGTGAACTAGGAGCAACTATGCAAGCCGATCCTGATTCAAATATTCTTGACATGGATGTTGGATTTAAACGCGCGCTGAACGAAAAATTTGCGTATCTCGTCAATTCCGTAGACGGCAAAAACGGTATTCAGTCGATGTGCAGTTTGGAAATGATTCCTGCGAAATATTTTTCATCTGGATTTTACATCGGATTTCCGAAGCAGTCTCCGTTGCGAGAAATTATCTCCCAATTGTAAATATTCTTTAAAATATTTGTGCGTTTTTTAATATTGATTGTTTGTTTACAGTATCCACAGATTAAGAACAGCGGGAATATTGAGCGTAATTCTCGAGCGCGGAATTTCTGCTACCCGACCACGTTGCAAAGAAGCTGCAGATGCGATAGCACCAATCTCTTTAAATCACGTCATTTTACCGTTTACAATTCTGGGTTGCGGGCTAATGCTTAGTGTTTCAGCGCTGATATTGGAGAAATGTAAATCCACACACACACACACAATATAATAAATATCACTGAATAAATCAACTGTAATACGTTACATCTATGTAATAAAATTGTATTGATTAATTATTTATCCACTTATCTCGAAAATAGATACTAATACTGAGTAAATTAATATTTAAAACAGAAGCTGCAGTGCACTTTTTCGCATGTCGTGGCGCCATCTATCGAATAAGTTAACAAATTCTGTTCGCGTATCCACACGAATAAAAAACTTCATTCAAGTACGATAAAAGGGTAACACATACAAAACCACTCAATTTAACTCTAGTTAAGATCATCGAGATACCTAATCAAATGATTCAAATCAATCGAGTTATGCCAACGGTTGAATATAGACAATTTTCATTAAACAAAATTAAAAATGGAACAGTTTATTATCTATTTTATTTGAAAACAGAACTCAACCAATAACCCCACTACTTATAATTACCCTATAATACATTAAGCATTATCAACAAATTATCAAACTCCCTCACTTTAATTTCACTGGTTTTTATGTCTGTAATTCAAATAAATTTCAACATATTTTCAAAAGTTATAATTATAACCGTACAGCAGAAACTAACTGACAAAAATTGTCATTGAAACAGTTAGATTTATTGTCAACAACAAGGTCGTGAGAAGGCCGAGCGAGTGGAACTCCAGTCAAGGGCACACAAAACGTTGAATCAAAGGGAAAAAATACCAAAAGGCAATGCATTAGGCGCATAGAATTCAGAACAAACATTCATACTGTTCATACTGTCCCGGCAAAATCAAATCAACAGATCCACTTGAGAACAGTTTGACATTCATAGCAAAAATAATTTAATGAGCATCCTACCTTTAACTCACTGACGCCGAGTTGGCTAAAATTTCAAGTTACTCATCTGCCAATTCTACTTTCTAGATTTTTCCTATTACGTGAATGTGCATTAACATCTCTCATTTTACACACTACGCTTAACCCACACCTCGCTCAAGATACCAGAAAGTTTGCCCTGTTCTTACTCAGAAAGGGATTATCCCAGTGTACTTTAAAAACGCTCATCTCGAGAGATTTGCATTCCACGCTTCCTTCGGTACCCCATTAAAAATGAATTCGATTGCGTCGCCCAATGTCCGCAACCACCCAGTGGGATGCACTTATTCGGATGGCGAACCCAAGCGCTAAATTTTATATTCTACCTTTACAGGCGTAGCGGTCACTTTGATTGATTATCTACATAAGTGACGAAGCTCCTCGCTGAGTTTTGCTCACGAATTTTGAGTCTCACATCTCGAGTACAAATACAACCCACTGAAATAAATCCCGTTTACTACGAATACTGTTATTTTGTTTCGTAAAAACAATTATTTGAACCTCCAAATAAATACGACGCGAGGGAAAAGCAACTTAACACCAGCCCATAATTCATTTGAATTAAATCAACGTTAGTACGGACGTCGATTAAAATCTAGTCTCAAATTTTGTATCAATCACTGCATTCATATTTGGAATTCGAGGGCACGCGTCACCATAACTTTCGAATCGTTTAGCTTCTCTGTCACTAATCACACTAATCCGGCTATTAAAATAAATGAGAAATAAAAAGATATTTTAAGCTTTTAAATTCTCATTTTCAGTAATGTTACTTTATCTATTTTGGATGTTGGCGATTCGTTAGTACTTGATAATAAATTACCATGACAACAATCCTGTATAAAACACCTCAGATCTTTTATAACTCGCGGCCCTTAACTCATGCTTTGAAATCGAACAGCACTCTCTACTGTAGCGTTGATTGCATTATTTTACATGCAGTGCTTTTTATGGGAGTTTACAATCATAACACTTAACTTTTTGCTTTATTCTACCCTAGATGATACGCTTCCCGTAACAACGACACGAGAAACGCTTACCCTATCGCACTTTCACCATTAAATTTTAAGTACAATAATGACTATAATAATTCACCATGTTCTTCACAGAAACACTTCTTCATCACTTAATATTGATAAACTCGTCAATAACTAACGTGGTTGTTAATTATTAAAGAATTAATGACTCACATACATCAAGTAAAAGCTACAAAAACAACTGTAAATGCAGGAATTACCGACAGTAGATACCATTACTCCATTTTCAATGGTATAAAACAAACGGAATATGTCTGCGAATATTACTACGAAGAATTTGGAAAACGCTACTTTAAAAATTGGAATATATCACGTAAGAATTTATCTAACTTAATAATTTGCGTTACGTGCGTTACCCCGTGGACGTGGGTGTTACTACGAAACAATTTTTCTTTTTAAAAGCAACCTCCAACTATTATTATCGAACGTCTTTCATCAGGCGAACAAAAAATAACTGGAATAGCGACAGAAATTTTTAGAAACTATTGCGAAATGCATCGGATATAAGTAAGCCAAAAAATTATAAATTACCTTTTTTATGAGTGTATACTTCAATCACTGGCTAATTATTTTTAGATATAGTTACGTAACTTATCCAACCGGAATGGTTGGACGCGAAAACAACGGAACGTGGGATGGAATTATAGGTGGTTTGATAAAAAAGGTAATTTTCCAATTGACATCAAAAAATACAACTTAAAAAAGTAACAATTTTCAAGACGTTGACGGCATCTTTCTTGTGAAAACATCTTACCGTCTTACAAGTTTTTACTATTTATTATAGACTAAATGAGTCTCTAAATTCCGTCCTGACGATGCAGAAGCACATTAAAATTCGAACTGACCTGAAACTATTTCATTTTCCTGCATTACTCCAAACGAAAAATGTCTTTAAGTTTTACCGCTGCCGATTTGAAAAATGCTACACTGAAAATTGGAATATTTCACGTAAGATTTAGTTTAAACGTGAAAATCTTACTTCACAATAATTATTTTTTTACTAAATTATTTCTTTTTATTTAAAAAAAAAAAAAAGATACCTCCAAAAATTGTTGTGCAAAATCTACCATCTGGTGAAAAAAGGGTAACTGGAGTGATGGCGGAGATTTTGGAGATTATTGCGAATTATATTGGATACAAGTAAGAAGAAAAATTAAATATTTTTCTTGTTCGAATGTTAGGATTGAAAAAGAGATTTATTTTTTAGGTATACGTACGTCATGTATCAATCGGGAATGTTTGGACGAGAAGTAAACGGCACTTGGGATGGACTTGTTGGTAGTTTGATAAACAAGGTAACTTTTACAATATCTGACTTAAAATGATGTTGTGCGCGTAGTAAAAATTTTAAAAAATATTAATTTTTAGGATATTGATTTTGAAGGCGTCTGTCTTATACCCGAATCTCATCGTGTTAAATTCATTGATTTCACAACTTCGGCTATATTTGAAATTTACGTAGGAGTAATCACCCGTAAACCAAGCGCAGAACAAAATGTATCTCTTTTAACGTATTTTAAGCCATATCCCGCAAACGTTTGGATGGGTGTCGTTTCATTATTGCTGGTAATTTGTATTTGCACAACGATTCTAGATTATGACTTCACGATAAAAATTTGGAAACCCTCATTCTTGAAAATATTTCTTTTCGAAGGTAAAAGTAAAATCTTTTGTGGACCATCAATTCATTTACAGGCTCCTTTAACAAGACTAAAGCACCGCCAAACCCTACCCCTGAAATCTCCTCAAAAAAGAAGACTCCGCTCCGCTCACCCAAAAAAAGAAGACTCCGCTCCGCTCACCCAAAAAAATCTACTCTGAAAATGATAACTAATCTTTTCTCCGTATTTGACCCCCATCATCAATCCTATCACTAAGCATTAACTGATTAAGAGCCTGCTTAGGGCTCACCTTTATCGGGAGACATGTTTTATTTTTGAAACTGCTTGGTTAGTTAATTTAAATAATAGTGATTTGTGGGGTCGTAGTAGCTCTTTGGGGCCTTAGGCAAATGAAGTGTGCGGTAAAAAAAAAAAACTTACTTAACGTGATTAAAGCTTTCATAATTTTGCTTTCAGAATTGTCTGAGAAGAAATTTGAATTGAAAGCATCGAAAATGATCACAGTTTGGGCGTTTTTTGCGGCCTTAATTTTGATATTGAGCGGTTACAACAGCGTTCTCGTGGCCTCGGTTGCGGTTAAAAGTCAGGATAAATATTTTAGTAATATAGACGAAGTGCTAAAATATGGAGGCTATAGATTCGGTATCAATCATAATTATCATTACTACGTGCATATCTGCGTAAGTACATTACGTAAATACCGCGTAACTACTAATATTGATGTAGGAAATGATGGATCCTCGCCTTACGGTGAATTGGGAGAACTTTTACAAACAGACCCTGATTCAAATATTCTGGACAAGGATATTGGCTTTAACCGCGCTTTAACTGAATAATTCGCGTACCTTGTCAATTCTGTAAAACCGCGGGGATTTTGGGCGTAATTCTCGAGCGAGGAATCTCTGCATCTAGACCACACTGCGAAGACACTGCAAATATCGTCACACCAATATCTATAAACCATGTCGTTTTGCCTTTTCAAATTTTGGGCTTTGGGATTATTATCAGCGTCTTAACGTTTGTATTTGAAACGCTTAATTCGCGACACAGAAAAGCAGTTAAACTTCTCCTAACTAAATAAACAAAAAATGTAATATCTAATATCATAAAACTATTTCTAATATATCACTTAATTATTCTTGTAATTTGAAAATAAATTTCACTATTTTATTTGGTAGACCGTGTTAAGAATCTAACTCATGAAATTGTGTAACAGCGCCTTCGCTTGCCAACTACAGTACAAAATTTTGCACCGTAACTTTAAATGCAAATTATCGTTGGTTATAAACGTAGTAATTACGCTATCGATCTAAGGTAACTGACAGTATCAACCAAATCGCAGAAAAATTTAATTGTGAAAAGGTATTTTTCCTACTATTATTGTTTTCCACATTGAAGGACATTGGCCTTGAATACCATAAAAATTTAATGTCTCGCGTTAATTACCAGTAACCACTTCACAAAAACGCATACGTCAAGGCAAGGCACGATGTTAGTTCAATTAACAAAACCGACGGTTCTTACAAAAACTTTTTCTTAAAAAAAATTATAAAATAAATTCAAATAGTTTGATTACTATCATTACAAATATTACCGTAAAAACATTTCACTAAGGTGTCAATTTTCTTTTTATACAGTTTATCAACAAATTTTCCACGGTTTGTTGTCAGTTTGTGTTTGCTAAAGAATTAACAACGTCACGCAACGCTCCCATGCCGGTCCTTACATCGACAATAAAGTCAAATACAATTAACTTTGTTCTCAAAAATAATTTTTCACCCCCTGTTGATTAATTCGTCCCAATTAACCTGAGACGATTTTTTTTTTCTCTTAATAACTTACTACGTATTAAACAACAAGCTTATTTTCACAATTTACAAATTGACGTTACACAAACACGCTAAAGAACCCAGTTGAAACGACTGCTTTTTGCTTCGGGCTGTAGCAAAAACGTGAACAAATATGTCAGCGAGTTTCACGGCTGCCGATTTAAAAAACGCCACTTTGAAAATTGGAGTATTTCACGTGAGGTTTGGTTTAATTTTAAAATTGATTTTTCACAGTAAATGGTTTTATTTTAAAGTTACCTCCAAAAATCATTGTCCAAAATCTATCATCGGGTAAACAAAAAGTTACTGG
>JAQIWS010000816.1:0-15552 GCA_034696085.1 Stigmatogaster subterranea | reverse complement strand
TTTTTTTAGTAGCAAGATGAAAAACGATATGTTACACGCAAATCATCATCTTGTCGTTTATCATAAAAACCAAAATGAAAATTTGTTTTCATGGCACTTTCCAAAAACCCGAAGAAAAAATTTTTTTTTTGAAAAATCAAAATTAAATCAAAATCCTCAGACCAAATATACTTAATCCAGACAAAAAAGAGATAGAGATAGATTAGATAGATAAAGATAGAGAGAGATTACATTTGGCACTTGAGGTTCAAAATGGATGTGTTCAAATGCTTAACTTTTCAAATTTTTCAACTTTTTTCCCCCTTTTTTTTTAAACCCTTTTCTTCCAGCTTTTTAATCAAACCTTTTCTTGTATATAATAAATTGGAATACTGACCGATTATTATTAATCATCAACTTACAGTACTTACAACACCACCATCTTGTTTTTATCCCCCAAAAAACTGAGCATATCCCAAAAAACCTTTCCATCAAGAAAAATAAACTTAATAAAGAAAGAACAAAAAAAAAACCAAAATGGAAAAATCTTGTGTGCAGAAATGTTTTTGTCTTAAGGCAGAGATGTTTCAAAAAAAAAAAAATCGGAGTCGTCAAGTTTTTTTTTATCATCAACTATTATTTTTTTTTGTAATATTTTTTTTATGTTAATTTTTATCTTAAATTTGAGATCACGCACAAAACGCACAACACCACCACAAAATTATCATCATCATCACACTGCGTTCAAAATGGCTCCTCGTCGTCTTGCACTTTTTTTTGAAAACATTTTTCATTGTCCAAATCCTCACTTGGTCCATTTTTTAAAAATCACTCGAAATCACTTTTTGTTAAGACACAAATCAGGTACACGTTCCATCAAAAAATTTTCCATTTTCTTTTCATCCATTACCAAATGCCAACAAATCATTTTGTTTTTTCATCCAGAGTGCTCTTCTTCAATATTGGGACAAAAAGAGGTATAAATTCAGGTCGACGACATTTTGTTTTTTGTTGTTTTTTTTTTGCTACATTTTTTCTTAATCTTGTTTGTTTATATATTAAAATAGTCTTGAAAATAACCTCTTCCCCATAAAAAATAAAGCACCATGAAAAGGACAAAAAAATAGTTGCTCGTGTCGACCATTTTGTTTTTTATTTTATTTTCCGGGGTATTTTTGAAAATTTTTTTCATCCCGAGAAAAAAAACAAAAAAATTGTTCCTCTTTTGGATTATTTTTCCTAAAACTCGATTCAGTCACAATTTTTCACCACATTTTCCATTTTTTAATATCAACATTTTCCACCATTTTCTTTGTTTGGGTAAAAGCGCAAGATGTCGACTTGGTTTTTTGTTTATTTTCTTGTGTAAAATTTTTTTTTTCTTCCCAATTTGGCAAAGGCAAAAAGCAGACCCTAATGTCCAGCTGGTGATCCACCTCGTTAATTTTTAAAACCCTTTTCTCACACAATTTCCACATCACTCAAAACCAAAACAAAAATCGAAACTAAAATCATAAATCGAAACTAATACCAAAAAATCGAAACCAAAAGTTTCCAAGGCAGAAATGTTTTCGTTGGCATTTTTCTCGTTAAATTTTTACTTTTTGGCGGAGTGATTTAAAACAAACTCAAAAACACCATGAAATAACATCAATTTTCCACATTAATACACATCTAGATATACATATACATATATCCACAAATCGAAACCACAAAATTCCAAAACTCAAAACTACAATTTTAGCTTACATTTCACTTAAAAAACTAATAAACTCATAAAATCAAAATTTTCGAATGTTTTCTTATTCCTGTCAACGATTAAACTCGATTTTTAATACTGAAAAACACTCGAAAAACATTTTTTGAGGGATTAAAATCAAAATCAAAATCAAAAATCAAAAAAACCAAAATGGCCGCTAAAAAAAAAAATTTCCTCGTTTAAGGCACAAACAGTTATTTTTTTTTTTTTTTGGTTAAATCTTTTTTGCTAAATCCATCGTAATATTTTTCCTTAAATCGTCGGAACATGGGAAATTTTTGTTGTTTTCAAAAGTGAAACTTTTACAAATACACTCGAAGAGAGAGAGAGAGAAGAGAGAGAAAAAACATTTATGAGCTAAGATTATTATTATTATTATTATTATCATCCTCATCATCATCATTACGTTATTATTATTTTTCTTACGTTGGAAGATAATTTTTTATCGTTTCTTTTCATCATTGTTACAAGGCAAAAACGGTGCACTAAAATAATGAGCCAAAAAACACTGATGGTGGTGATTTTGTTAAACAAAGACAAAACAAAGGGGAAGACAAAAACTTTTACATACAACAATCGTAATAACACTCAATTTTCAGCTTTGTTTGTTCTTTCTCAAGCGAGACAACAATGAAACAAACATTTTCAGTCGTCAAACTTGATTGTTATATTATATACTGTAATAATCATTTGACAAACAACTTTTTTCGATTCGTTTGTTTTAAAATACTGCGTGTATTGTTTATACTCATACCACAAAACAAAGTAAAATATTTTCTTTTCGCATTATTATTGCTAAAAGGACAAGTCATTGTTGATATACAATAATAAAAAGTTTAAAATCGACAATTTTACTTTGTATAGGTGGTTATTTTAAATTACTGTATTACAGGATAATCCCAACTTGTGTATCCTACTTTGATCAGTCTTTAGGGAAAAGTTTTATAATAATAATAAAAACAAACTAACAAACAAACAAACAACAACAATTTTTTTTCGACCAGGTACACAAACGCAAAATAAAAATTCATCATCTACATATATATAAATATACATATATGTATATAATTTTATATATATGTGTATCATTATTCATTAAGCTTACAAAAACACAAAATTTAAAATATATAGAACACAGTGCAGAATATTATTATTTCCTTAAAACTTTTGTGAGCATTTGAGGAGGGAGAATAGGGAAGAAAAAATCGATCCCAACAAAAAATTTTTTTAAGCATTTCGTACTTTTTTTTTGTATATTTTTGTTGTTTTTCTTATTTTTTGGAGACAAAACAAAAAATTCAAAGAGGGCAAAGCGAATAGCACCAACGAGTTTACCCTTTTCAAATATTACACATTTCTGAGGAAAAAAGACGTTTCTTAATTCTTTGTACTCAACCAGCTAATCGTGGAATTTAATATTAATAATGTGCAAAATAACTGTCCATTCTTTTGTCAATATTTAACCCTTTTTACAACCAAAAAAATTTGCAAATTTTAATGAAAAATCGAATTTTTAAGCAATTTTAGCACATTTTCTGCACAAAAGAATGAATAATCATTGAAACCTAACATAAAAACTAAAAATTTCTTGAAAAACTTTCAAAAGACCAGTATGCAAACTATTTTTTTATCGTCAATTTTTTTTCTCGCTAAAAATCAAAAACACGGAAAAAAACTACACATTTTATTTTTGTTTTAACTTCTTTAAAACTAAAAAAAGAAAAAATATATGTATATATTTATATATAATATTAATAATTATAATAAGGGGAGCACATTATGAAAAAGGAGAGGAACCCTGGATGAGTAGGAATTCCAGGAAAAAATTTATTTTTTGGATTTGCACTGTGACCACCATTTTGAATATAAACATTTGGTCCAGATTTTTGCCACGGTAACGGATCAGTTTGTTTTATCTTATTTTTAAGGTGCAAATACACTAATTGCACTTGGAACTCAAACCCAAAACAAGAAAACAATATTATACTGTAATACTAATTTTAAAACACAGGGCAAAAATTATTTAATTCAACAAGCGTAACAATTTTTCTCTACTGCATAAAAATTATAAATTTTGGAGTAATATCTTAACTAACTGACTTGTTCAAAAAAAAATTTTTTTTAAACACAAACTGCCACCAGAAAAATACTGTTAAAAGACCACGAAATAAATATTTCCCAATGTGCGCATTGTTGTTGTTGTTTTACGTATGATCAACGTTTGTTTTCGCCATTGATCATCACTCGAGTTTTGTTTATGGATAAAGGATTGTATATATTGTATCGTTTGCTCGTTTGTTATTATTGTTTATATATAGATAGATAAGAGAGAGCACTGTAAAATCACTGGAAAAAAGGCATGGAGTTTTTCGATATTGATTGAGATGTGTTTCTGTTTGTCAAAGTTTTCATTGTAAATTATTGTAGTATTGTATATATATTCCACGTTTTCCAGGTTATATATTTTTTTTAACACATTTCTATAAGTCAAAATCTTTTTCTTTTCTTTGAAAATAAATTAAAAATTTTCAACCCGTTCTGTCTTGTTTGTATTTTTCTTGTTGGTAAATAAAAATTTATTTGGCGATTCGACTTTTCTTGACTCACTTTAAAAATAAATGCAGGAAAAATTTTTTATAATTTAGAATATTATTTTTATAAGAGAAAAAAAAATTTAATAAAATTGATGACTAGTCAATGCAAAAACATTTGCTTAGACTTGTTTTTATTCGAGTAAAAAATCACTTGGAAAAAAATATTTTTCTCCAGAGAAAAACAAAAACCAAAAAGTATACTTAAATTGAAAATCAAAAATCAAAAATCAAAATAAAATAAAGTCGAGAAAAATATTTGAATATTCCAATTTCACTTTGTCTTTTATTATTTTCCCAAAAAATAAACCAAAAAACCAAGTATACAAAATGGACTCCCTTAATGCCTGACTAGCATTTTCAAAAACAAAAACAAAAAACAGAACACAAGTTTGTCAAATAATAATAATCATTAAATTAAGACTAAGACTAAGAATAAGAATAAAAACTTAAACTTCAAGGAATGTAAAATTGAAAAAAGGTACATTTCACACAAAAAAAAAAAATTTACCCTGACAAAAAACACAACGGGCAGAGGGAGACAAAAAACCAAAAATCAAACTTAAAAAATATTTGGCACACTTTAAACCAATATTTATTTCGGTATATCAATCGATTTTTAATTAATAATAATTATTTTTTTTTAAAAGACAGAACGGGTTTTACACAACAAAATGAAGAAAAATTTAAATTTGACTACGAACACATTTCTTAAGAACAATTTTTCCCTTCGCAAAACTTAATCTACAAAAATCCCAGATATGAAGAAATTCTTCTTTCCAAAAAATCTTCATTCAAAAAACATGTCATCTTATTTTCCTTCCGTATTAATCCATCTTATGCAGAGATTTGGTATCAAGTGGACGGGTCAACCATTGTGTGTTGTTAATTTTTGTAGTAGTAGTAGTAGTAGTACAAGTAGTAGTAGTAGTAGTAGTAGAATCAGTATTAAAAGTTCCATTTTTCTACATTTTTCTTATCTTCTTAATCTTCCCTCACCAACCACAAAAAACAGCCCAAATTTTTTTTTTGGCAGGGAATTTCATCAAAGACAAAAACTCAGAGAAAAACAAACACCTTAAGATAGCACTTGTGACGTCACGCAGAAAAATTCTTCACGAACCCAAAAAACAAAAACAAAAACTTCATTCTGCTCAAAGTTCGTCAAGTTGGCCTTTGGGATAAAAACTCAAAAACCCCCCAAAAAAATTTTTTCACTCGCACCAAAAAAAAACAAAAAAAACTTCCATCTTGGTTTTTTTTTTCTCCTCCATTTTCAAACATTTTCCAAGTTTTTTCTTGTCGTCACCACAAAACTAACGCACAACAACAACTTTTTTTTTTTGTATTATTTTTCACATTTTTTCCATTTTTTTTTTTTTTGCAAAGTTTTTTTTTTTTGTTTTTTTCCTGAACAAACACCAAAAAAAAAAAGATTATTCAGAGTTTTCTTGTTTTACTCACACCAAGGTTTAAACTTAAGGCAGGAGAGTGGAGGTAAAGACAATCTTCAAAACGTGTGTTGTTTTTGTTTACTTTATTTTTGTCCCTGTTTTGTCCAGTTGAGGGGCCATTTTGTGTCAGTTATTTTTCATTACTTTTTGTTTTTATTTTGTAGGCAAAAGGAGGAATGATTTTTGGAAGCTCACACCTACACATTTCTAAGTGCGTAGTTAATATTATATATAATATATATAACTTTTTTGTTTTGTTTTTTTCAAGAATTTCGACATTTTGGTTTTTAAACACCAAAAAAAAAAAAAAATTTTTTCCCCACCCAAAAATTATAAAAAAATTCGGTGCTCCTCTCCATTTTGTTTTTGGCTGTACAACAATTTTTTTTTCCACACAAAAAACACAATACAACCCTTTTTTTCAACTTTTACAGAAAACAAAAATTTTTATAGTGCACGGATTTGTATTTTGTTATTTTGTTATTTTTACTTGTGGCACATTGAATATTTTACATTTTATATTTAAGACGTGATTGATTGCTCGAGAACATCTTTTAAAACTCCCAAAAACACCAAATCCTTCGAGATTATTTTTGGTTTTAAAAAAATACCAACCGCCATTTTTTTTTTTACTCAAAATCTCTCGAGCGCAAACTTCTTAATCCTTTAATCCAAAACTTCATCTCTTTGTATTATTATTACTATTAATATTATTCCTATGCACTTTTCGGATATTTATAAATTTTTTTAAGTTATTTTAAGGGTTATTTTTAATATTTATCATTTTTCGTTCGTAATTTTAGAGCCTCGGAGGTTTTATAATATTTATAAACACGGGATGCATTTTTCCTTAAAACCAACCTCGGCTATTAAGCCTCACTGAGTACAGGTTTGTTTTTAATGTTAAATATTACTAAAAATCAAATTAAAAATCAACAAAATCAAAAAAATTTTAAGTGATTTTCTCGCATTTATTTTCCAGACTGGTTTTCAAGACCTGAGTTTTTGTTTTCGTTTTTAAACCTAAAATCTTCAGAGCGAATTTAAGTCAAATAAAAATCAAAAATTTTGCATTTTTTCATTTGAAAAACAAAAATTATTATAATAAGCACGTTTGTCGAGAAAACCAGTCAAAAAATTAAAAATGGTGCCACTTTGCAGCTGCCATTTTTATATTAATTACTACCAGCAAAAATCAAAAAACAAAAATAAAGATCACAGAAAAACTAATATTTAACAGCCTGAGTTTTCAATTTGTCGACAGGACACGAGAAAAAAACAAAAAGAGAAAAATTGGGGTAAAATTTCTTTACACGTGACTATTTTCATTTTTCATGTTATCTTGGCCCAAAAAAAATCAAAATCAAAATCAAAAACACAAAATTAAATTTCAAAAATTAATAAACTATGTACATTAAAAACACGGTTTATCACTTTCAACCAAGATAATAAAGCGTAATTATTAATGGATATTCAAAATTATAAAACGATTAATAATAATAATTATAATAATATTATAATAACACGTGGAAAAAAACATGACCCATCGATCACAAAAAATTTGTACAAATTCCGTATTTTTCAAAAAAATCAATCGATCACTAACACAAACTTTAAAAATATTTGACAGTTAATCAATTAATTAATTTCTTAATCCACCAAAAAACAAAAAATTTCATATTAATATTAATAATTATAATATATTAATAATTATAATAACCATCATTGCAATATAATCAAGTTTTCTTTTTGTCTGTCTCTCTAAAAAAAAAAAAAAAAAAAAAGGTCGAGTAGTCGTAGTCGTAGTAGTTAGCAGTAGTAATATTAGTTAGTACTAGAAATAGTTAATAATAATAATATATACATAATTCAAAAATATTATTAATAGTTAAAAATTGAGACGAATACGAATTTTTGCAAAAAATGAAAATAAAACAAAAATTATTGATTTGGTTTTTCATCATTTCATCTTTTACACAATTAATTAATACGCACTAACCATTAATCAATCAATCAATCAATAAACTAATCGATTAGTTAATTATATAATCCTACGTGTGTTTTTTTGTTATGTCAGAAAAAATTGAAAAATTTCAATAAAACCAAAGTCCGGTTTTCAATCTCACAGAAAAACACAACAAGGCAACAATTTTCTTTTTCGGAGGTTTTTCCGCCCGTCCATTTTGTTTTTTTTTTCGGATAAAAGGAAGAAAAGCAAAAAAAAAAATTTAACCCTTTCCATTAATATTAACGCTAATTATTAATTTTTTTTTTTCAATCGATTTTATAAAATAATTTGCACAATAGCCCTTGACCACACACAACAAGGAGAGAAAAAACAAAAATAATTTTTCTTCTGAGATTACCAAAAAAAACCAAAAAAACATAAAATTAAGACTATTTTTTTTAATCCATTCGCCATGTTTTTTTTGTTTTTAAAATGTTAGTTAAAACACGACGGTTTAGTCAAGTCAATCTCAAGGTAAGTATTTTGAAAAATCCAAAAACAAATTCGTTTCTTCGTGAATTTTAACCAAACTTAAATTCATCCATTTTGTTTTGGGGATTAAAAAACCAAATCCAAACTACAAATCCACCTTTATCCCTCGTTTATAATCACTTCAAACTCAGGACCTCGCACTAAAAAAATGCACATTTTTCAAAATTAAAATTAAAATTCAAAAAAACTAAAAAATAAACTTAAAACCACTTAATACAATATAAATCTACCTTTGATAATACGTTCACAAATCTTTTTCTTACTTTTATAATCATTATATACCTTGAGTACTTCTTATTCAACTTTAGTCACAGTCTAAGTACGGCGTATCTCAATTAAAAATTAACCCTAAAAACAGACAAAAAGCTTGAGCTGGGCTCCACTAACTCCGTCTGCAGTCAAAAATTAGGAATGAGAGATGAATATTCAAAATTAAAATCAAAAACTAAAAACTGAGATATAAATCGGTTTTCCTTCCATTTTTCAAAAAAAACTCAACAACAAACTCAAAAAATTTTTTTAGGTCGACACTTCGCTTTTTTTTTTAAAAAACCCCCCACAAAATCAAACTTAAGTAGAAAGATAAGATTTAACCCTAATCATTAATTTTTTGGTTTTCTAATTTAAAAAATAATGGCAATTTTTAATATTTTTGGGATGGGTTAACAAAAAACACTAAAAAACGACATTGTGCTGCCAATGGCACTAACAAGGCATTTTTTGGATTAAAAAAGGAGATTAAGAGATTAAGATACGAGAAAAAGGATTCACGACAGACATTTTGTTTTTCTTCTACTACAGTACAGTATAAACACAAAAAAGTGGCAGGACAATTTTTTTTTGTTTCTACTACACATTTCTCCTCGAAACCAAAAAATAACCCTAACGAAGATTTGTCGATTTTTGTTTAATTTAATATTTTAATATTTTAATCTTTGGGATTGAGAAAAAATCAAAAATTTTACTTTTTTTTTGTGTAATTTTCTTGTTTTGTTTTTAAGGCGAAGTTATATATAATTATATATATATATATTTTAAATATATATATATATATATGTATGTACACATTAGGAAAACGTCGACTGGGCTCATTGTATAACGTCGTTTACAAGAAAATGTCTCACTAATAAAGACTTGAGTTGGGTATGAAATATTTTTTCTTGATATGATGCTTATTTTTCATTTTGTTTTTTTTTCACGGTTTTTTGTTTTTTTACTGGTTTTTTTCTATTTTTTTTCTGTTTTTAAATTTTTTTTTTGTTTAAATCTTTTTAAGTTTCATTTTGCACACTTTTTCTTACATATATATATATATTTATATATATACGATTTTTATTTTGTATTTTGCATTTTGCTTCTACTTTGTTTATTTTAATTTTTTGTATATTTCACCAACAACAACAAAAAATTTGTGTTTTTTTTCTCCCACAAAAATTTCAAATATTTTAAGCCTTTTTTGTTGTTTTTACTTGTCGATATTTTCTAAGCAAAAATTATTTTAAACCCAAAAAACGAGAAAAAGCTGGCACAATATTTTTTTTAAAAACAAAAATCTTGAAATTTTCTCAAAACTTTTAAGAAAAAAGGAGGAAAAAAATACTGAGACGTTGTTAGTGATTAATATTCATAAAATCAGTTTTGAGAAAATCCACTACTTCATCAACAAAAAATTTATAATATTAAAATTAAAAATTAAAACTTAAAAAAAAACAAAAAATGGTATAATTTTTAATCATTATTTTTGTTTGGTGACTCGAATTTCACACGATAACTTAAAAAATGCATAAAAGTAAGCGTTTGAAATATTTTTCTTAAACTTAAAATTTTTGCTGACGCTGCCATTTTTTTTTATGTATGCGATTTTTAAAAAACAAAAACAAAAACAAAAAAATTTTTTTTTCCTTTTTTTTTTTACTAAATATTCAGGTCTCAATATTGATATTGCGAAATAGCATTTTCTGATTGATTATTGGGACCTAAAAATCGATTATATATTTTTTTTTTGTTAAATCAAATTTTTCTCAATCACTCACCACACGTTTACCATACCAACAAAAATATTTTTTAATAACATCGAAAAAATTTCAACACAAAAACATAATATTATTTATTGATTTTCATAAATTTTTCAATAATTTTTTTTGGTATCATTTTTAACAAAAAAAAATTTTTTTTTAAAACGTTTAAACTTTTTCCATTTTGTAAATTGAAAATTTTTCGTGTTTTTTTTTTCAGCGGGAGGAAAGATATGTTGAAACAGTGATTTTTTTTTTATATAACACGACGAAATGACTGAGATTTTTTCCGCCATTTTTCATCTCACAAAAAACCGATCAAAACCTTCAACTTCACAGATTCAACTCCACTCAAACCTCAACTCAAAAAACCTCAGCAAACGTGGTGGTGATCGAGACTTCAAAAAACCTGTCACAACTCTCGATAAACAAAATTTAAAAAAAAAACACAACAGGAAACACCGCGTTAAAAAAAAAACAAAAAATAAAATAATCAAACAAAACTAAAATTAAACTTAAAAACAAAAAAATCTTAATTACGTACTTGATTTTTTCTCTCTCATTCACAAAAATTTCTGTCCATTCTTTTAAAATTATTACCATCAACCATCATCATCTCATCATCATCTGTGATGTTGTTTTCAATTTTAATTGTCTTGGGCACTTGAAGTTGGCGGGATGAGCGAACAATAATAATTATAATAATAATGAGACGAAGAACAAGCTGACGACGACACTTGCCACGGCTGCTGTCACACGTTCTCGCTGCCGAGCAAATCTTCGGGCAAGTAAGAGTTGAGAGACGAAGGCGTGGCGCGATGTTGGTCGGGGTCGGAGCTGAGCGCCGATCCGCTCCACAAGTTGCTCCCTTGCAGCGGCCACAACTGACTGCTAGACATTCCCAACCCAGCGGAGGCTGGAGCGCCGTTCCACTGTGAGGATTCGCTGCTCGATTTCCCTCCACCGCCGAACTGGCCGTAGGACGATCGATACGAGGCCGAAGCGACGGATGACGAAACGCCCGCTCCAGGGCCCCAAGTGGCGTTGACGCTGGTGTTGGCGTTCACGACGGCGGCGGCGGTGGCCACCACGGCCGCCGAGCCGGCAACGCCCGGGTGTCCGCTCTGCTGAAGGAACTGTTGCATGTCGTTCTCGTTGGCGAAATCGGCCAGAATTGTGGTGTTGCCGAGCACGCAGCTGTTGAGCGCCCCCTGCGCCTTGGCGGCCTCCTCACGGGTGGAGTAGCGCACCAGAGCAATACCCTGGTTCAGGTACAGATGGAACGAATGCAGCGGGCCATGCTGCATGCACAGAGTCTTCAGAGTTGACCCATCGATCTGCAATCACAAAAATTACAAAAATTAATATCAAAAATATTTTTTCAAATTCAAAATGTATAAAAATAAAATAAACGTGCAAAGTGCTTTATTTTCGTTTTTTCTTTCTTAAATAAAAATTTTGGAAAAACGTCAAAAAAAAACGAAATTTTGATTAAAAATTGTTTTTAAAAACACAAAACGACGTCATGCACACGAATCAAAAACAAAAACTATTAAAATAGTTAAAAAAATAAAAACAAAAAATAGCGTAAAAACAACGTTCTTACCTGCGGTGTAAGGTTTCTCAACATTAGCCAGGTGGAGATCGAATGCCTGTCCCAGCCTGAAACGTGCACGAAATAAGAAAAAAAACCGAAAAAAAAGAAAACCAAACGGAGAAAAATGCGGTTAGTGTGGGCAAATAAATAAATAAATAAATCAAAAACAATAAAATCAATTAAAATTAAAAATTACTCGGTAAATATTAACAAACTGTAAATTCACGATTGAAACATAAACAAGAAACAAGTTAAAATTAAAATTAAAAATCATTAAATAAGAAGCAACCGCATTACGAATCATCTTTAATCGTTTACGTAACCAGGGCAGCGATTTAGCGGAGTGCAAAAATAAATAAATAACGGTAATAAAGTTAAACTAAGTAGGTAATAAAAAGAAAACTATCGAATTACATTACTCATTTTGTCGTATTCAATTCACCCGGTTGCAGCACAGCAAAATAAATTTTTTAATCTCGTGCTCCGTTTTTGCCCTTGACTTTCACTTTAGTCTACGTTTAAAATTTCAAACTTACTTTTAAATTTCGTAAAAATTCAATCAATTTTTCAACATTAAAAATTTAATTTTAATTTTATATTTTTTTAAAACCAAAAATAAAGAAAAAAATAACAAAACGCAAAAATCGAACTAAATCATAAAATCAGCGTCGATTATACCTGAGAAAGACGAGCTCCTGTTGTCGCCGGCCCAACTGTGTCGACTAATGTTCAGATGTCCGGCAGCGGTAGCAGACGTGTTCCAAGTGTTACCGGCAGCAGCAGCAGTGGAAGCGCCACTCTTGCTGTGATTGCCAAGCCCTGGAGGAGGACCGCGAGTCTTAGGCATCGGTGCGCCCCACAGTTCCGTGGTAAGTGTTGACGGAGGATGACTGGATTCGCCAGCCCAACCGGGTTTACCAAATTTACTGAAAAATTTTAATCAAACAAAAATTTTGAATACATTTCTCGGCGAAAAATTTATTTTTGTTAATTTATTATACCTGCTGTATTGGGCTGAGGAGGTAGAATTAGTGGCTGTCGAAGTGTTAAATGACCACGTGTTAGACAGCCCCAAAGGCATAAAAGTGGAATCGTTTGCAGTTGACACTGGACTTGGTTTGGTGAGCCCCGCGTCATGCAGAGTGAAGAGATCAGTATCTTTAATGGTATTGAGTGACAAAGGTGAGCGAGCAACACTTCCAGGAGTGATGTGCGGATCATCTTCGATGTTTTTCATTTGCGAAGTACCCTACGATAAAAAAATTTAATCAAGTATTCAACTTTTTTTCCTATATTAAAAATTACTACCTTCCACGGTTTTCCTGGTTCAAATTCAGGCACGAGGTCAGTCAGGCCTCCGGGCCATTGGTTGTCTTTGTCGGCGAGACTGCCATTGAGGCTGGAATCAGCAGCAGGAGCTGAATCAGGCCATCCGGAATCACTCTGTTAAAAAAGGATGAAAAATATAAAATTTAAAAACTATTTTTTCCACCCAAATAAATTTTTCCCAATTTTTAAATTCTTACTTGCGAGCGCGACAGAGACGACCAGGTGGAGTCCACTTGACTTAGCACCGGGTTCAGATTCGGACTCGAGTGTGATTGAGGGAGCGTCTTCGTGATTGAGCCAGGTGCTCGACTAAAGTCACCTCCGGACGACACTCCGGACGAAGTCGTTGTGACCGTTGGAGTGCCCTCCAGTTCCTTGTCCAACGGAGGCAATTTCCACTGAGTTCTCAGTCGGGACTGCGGCGGGTCTTTGAGCGCCAAATCGCGAATGTCGTTAGGAAGACCACCCAAGGGATCCATCGAAGATTTGAACAATTCGTTCGAGTGGTGATGTTGTCCTTGCTGTACGCCTTGTTGCACGTGATGAACTCCCATACCCGGTTGTTGTTGCTGCTGTTGTTGCTGTTGCTGTTGTTGTTGCGCGGTCGCCTGTTGCGCGTGCGGAATGGGATGAGTTTGGTGTTGTTTCACAAACACGGCTTGCTGAGCAGAAATCTGATTCTGCAAGTTGGCGATCTGTTGCTTGGTCTTTGTGATCTGCACCGAAAGATGCAACGCCGTGTTGGCGTTCCCTTTCGCCAAATGTTGATGATTGACCAGTTGCTGAAGTTGCTTGATTTGTTGCAAGAGTTGGTTGAGCAGAATTAGGGTCTGAGGAGCCAACGGCTGATTGAGAATCTACAATAATTTAATTTTCAAAATTTAATCAACCGCATCGCAAAAAAAAAAAATTTAAAATCGAAAAATCTTACCTGTGCATTAAGGTGTCCAGCCTGCACGGCCATCTGAATTTGCTGAACGATGAGTCGCAACTGCGCAGGCGATGGAATCGTCTGCTGACTAAGACGCCCTTGGCCACCCATGGGATTCTGGTTCATATTCTGGAATTGTTGTTGCGCTTGTTGTTGTTGTTGTTGCTGCTGTTGCTGCTGCTGTTGTTGTTGCTGCTGCTGCTGTTGCTGTTGCTGCTGCTGTTGTTGATTATGATGTTGCTGCTGCTGGTGATGCTGCAGCAATTTGTGAACGAGAGCCGGACTCAAATTATTAATGCTTACGTTACTAAGATTATGACTCTGCGACATCAGTCCCGAATTGCTCAAGAGATTCACCGCGTTGTTCATACCGGGGTTCTGCAACAAAAATTTCACCAAAAATCAATCGAAAAATCGTTTAAAATCAAAATTTAGTAATTGTTAGGATTAAACATCCTCGTTTAGTCATTTAAGACATGCTTACTTGTGGCTTAAACTGTTGCAAAGGTTGATTATTAGGCATGCCGCCACCAGTTGCAAACAAGGGGTTAGCAAAATTCGATGGGTTGTTTACACTGTTCTGCGCGAAACTCGAAGACGGATCCATCGGCATGTCCATGTCTCTCATCTTTGGTCGACCGAGATTAAGACCAGAGTAGCTTTCCAAGTCTGGGTGGCACGACTCACGGCCAGTGTTAACCTGAGCATCGCCTACAAAAAGAAAAAATTACAAATTTATAAATTTATTCACGATTTTAACTATTTTTCCTTCACACACACAAAAAATAAGAAAAATTCTAATTTAAAATCAACTTACTCATTGTATTGTCCAAATGACTCGTAGAATTACGCAACATGCTTTCTATTTCGTCTTTCTGTTTTTATTACGAGAGAAAGAGAAAAAATGACTTTCTTAGTAAAATAATATTTTTTCTTACATTTTCTTAAAATTTAAAACACAAACAAATCTGCCTTGAAAATAAAACAAACATATCACACTCTGCAAACTGAAAAACAAACACAAATTTTAAAGAAAAAAATTACGGTGCACAATTTATACATCACAACAAAAATGGCGACAAACGACGTTTACACAAAACCAGCACACTCGAGGATTATAAATAAAATAACGTTAAAAAATTAAGAAATTAATCCGGGAGGAAAATAATAAGCGTAGACGGAGGAAACTTTAAACATTTACGTAAACATGTTTTGTCGACTCTACCTGGTATCCAGCCTCTAAGAAGGTCTTGATCGGCTTATGATTAAGTAGTTTAGGCGCCTTTATTATGTTTAAAAATAGAGAAAAAAATAAACAAAAAGAAACCAAGTCAAAGACAAGCAAAAATTATAAATTAAGCGGAAAATCAATATCAATATCAAATCAGCCAAACATA
>JAQIWS010000815.1:0-15556 GCA_034696085.1 Stigmatogaster subterranea | reverse complement strand
TACCTAAATCTATATCACTATCACTGTCTTTCTTATCGTCGTCATCTTGATTGGCAGTGCTGGTCTGTGGTGTTGAATCCTCGTAAGTGTACCCAATAGCAACCTTTTTATCGGCAAGTCTAAAAAAATTGTTTTAATTATTAATATTAGTCGACGCATTAATACGTATTCAAATTAATTTTTTTTCTTACTTTTTCTTTTCTTCTTCAGCAGATTTACCGATTGGTCCAAATTGTTCCTCCAAATAAATTTGGTATAAAAACTTTTCTTCTGGAACTACAACATTATAACCATTAATCTCCACGCAACACGGACCAAATTTATTTATTAAACCATACCCAGTAGAAAATCATTCTGGACTAAAGTTCGAAACCTTTCGTAATTGGACTGGCGCTCGTCCCAGTTGTCTTCGTCAACACTTCGCCTATTTAAAAATAAATCATTAGAATTCTATTTTTGTGGAAATGCCCAAAAAAAAAAAAAATTATTACGTCTCAGATTCTGGGGAAGACTTGTAATCCGGAATAAAATCCAGATGAGCGCGCACGTCGAATCTATCAATTAGGTTATCCTGATGACCTTGCCACGGCATCCTGCGTTTAATCCACAGATAAGTTAATTCAAAAGTATAAAAAGAAAACTAAATTTATTACATGGTAGCTGGGGTCTCAGCTGCTTGAGCAATTACAGGATCTAAATGAATTTTAGCAGGACGGCCGTGTATCTGAATAAACTGAGTTGGATCTGCTTTCTACACAAATAAAAATAATTAAAAATACGGTAATTAAAATTTAAAAACAAAATATCTTCACATTTACTTACTATTTTTTCATAATACTCTCGCCTTCGCTCAGCTCTCTTCTTATAATCAACCATCATCCCCCGAATTTTCCTTTCTTGTTTTCTTGCTTCGTGCCACATGTTGTGAAAATGATAAACCGAACCTGCAATTCAATTTCACGCTTATTAAGAAAATCACACACGTTTTAAACCTAATTTATACAGCAATTAACGCGACTCTTTATAAATCTCGTATTGCAACAACACAAGATTACGCGACCCATAGAAGGTGAACTAAAACGGTGGTCGTAATTTTTCTCAGGTCAACGTTCGAACCCGGCAGCCATTTGTTGGCTCGTTGGCTGACGTTGAATAACAAAACCGAAAACGCGTTTTCAATCGCTACCAAGCATTCACTGCACTCGTTACGACGCATTTTCTTCAATTTGGATTTGAAGAGCACTAAAAACCATAATAACGCGCAAAAAAGCACTGTAGAGAAAAATTAACGCTTACCGAGAGACGATAAACAGCACGTCGAAGTTCATGCGTAAAATGTATGAATGAAATGCCGTGCGATGGCGCTGCAGGTCTGGTTATTTTTTTCACGTGATTTTTAGCAATTTAAATTATTCGTTAAAAATTTAGTGAGTTTTAGTTAAAAGTATGTTATGAGATAAATTACGGATTTGTTTATATTTTTTTTTGAAGAAGTAATAAATTTTCATTTTTTGCTGTTCATATATATATCTACGGTATCTATGATGATTTCGTTGTCAGGTTGAGTGTGCGGTGACTTCTTAATTAATTTGTGAGTAGGTATTAGTTTAATGTTTAGAATATAAAATAGTCAAAAAGAATACAACAAAGAGGTTTTCCTCAATCACCTAAAAACTGAAATTTAATTTATTTTCCAGTAAAGCTGTTGAAGACAAACAAAAAGTCATCTACGGAAGCCGAGAATTTCTCAAAAGGTACATCGACTGAAACGAACTGTTGCGAGGTAAATAAATTAAATTCGATGTTTTAAAATCATTAACTCAATTAAATTATCGTATTAATTACGATAAGCTACACAAAATAAATATATTTAAAAAACTTTTCAAAATAACGTGATTTTTAAAAAAATCAGCCGTTAAGAATTAAGAAAATACGAATTTGCGTTAAAAATGATGTTAAAATGATTAGTAAAGCGTATAGGTAGAGTTATCAGGAAAATAATAAATCAGTTTTTATTCTACGGAAGCTCCTAGTTGGTGAAAAATTTCTGTTATGCAATTTTCACTCTGCGTAATGAGTTAAAACTTGCTGGTTTCAAACGAAGAATCTCCTCCCTAAGTGATTTTTCGTCGAGAAAAATATCTACCAGAAATCTTTAGCTTCCATTCATGGTAATATTCTATTTTTCATTTAATACCAATTTCAAAGTTTTATACATTAAATAAAACTCGTTTTTTCACCGAATTTTGTCGCGAATTCCGCCTGGTTAGTGATATCATTCCGCCAAAATTACGACAAACTTTTTCTACAACAACCCTCCCCAAACAAAACCCCAAAACTCGACTAAACAAAACACAACCCAAAAACCCACACCATTTAAAAATCTCAATCACCAACCCAAAACCCAACTTAAAAAAAAAAAAATCCGAATATTTTTCTCAAGCGCAATCACAAACATTTCCAGTTGCGCAAATCGGTCGGGAGACGCACCTACAGTGGCAAGCAGCCGTAAATACAATAATTTTCCCTCTAAAAACACCTTGAAAAATACGAATGTCTTAAAAATAATTTTTTTTAAAAAACAGATTAACATTTAGAGAATGGTTTTGGCGGAAAAAAACAACGAAGACGCGAGAAACGGGCGTCGATCCACAGGCCCCAGTCCGAATGGCCATTTGTCTGACGACGGGAGCGCCACTGACGACTCCGATCGCGATGGTATTATGCACCATTCTTTTTTCTTAATTTTATTTGCAAGCATTTAATTGAAAAAAGCCAAAGTGTAAGAGAGAGAAAAATGGATACAAAAACGTTAGTCTTCACGCTTTTAGATAACGGTATGCGAGTTGGAGAAGATTATCAGGCAGCGATTCCTGAATTAGTGAATAATTCCGGTAAGTTGGGCTTTTGTATGGTATTCGCGGGGATCTTTTATGTAACGGGTATAAATAAATTGTACGGTGGATAAATAGAACGGGTGATGGGGGTTGTTATTTTTTTTATGGTTGGGTGAGGGGGTAGGGTAGTTTTGAGTGTAGTGGGGTTTGGTTAAAATTTAAAAACAAAAGAATGTACGGAAAATTCATTCTGGGTCTACGGAAGCCGTTGGGACCCTTTTTTTTAGTGGGACCACTTTTGAGAAAACTGATCAACAGTTTTGTGAATTAATTAATAGTTTAATGTAGGGGTAAGTTGGTTTTAAGTAGGGGTTGGTGTTGGATGGATGGGTTTTTGGGATTAGAGGAGTTGGAGTGGAATGGGGGAATAGTTAAGTTATTTTTAAAATTGACCTATTGGAATTAGGTTGTAATGGAATGAATGTATTTAGAAATTTGGGTAATAAAATTTTTATTAGTGTGTTGATTTAGTTTTTATTAATGTTGTATTTGTTTATTTGTAATTTGGTAGAGAGTTTTGCTGATTATAGTCCAGAAAGAGCTTTATTGGTATGGTTACCGAGTGGAGAAATACCTGAAACTAAATGTAAGAAAATTGAAAATTTGGTTAAATTTGGAAATATTTGAAAAGAAAAAAAATTTGTGGTTAATGAAAATTTTTTGTGTTTATTAGTGGATGAATTTGTGACGATAGCTAAGGAAAAGTTTGGATATAATGCTGAACAGGTAAGACTCGATGATTTAATTAACTAATTAGCTCTTTGTGGTAACGTGATTTTTATATTTAGGCTTTGGGAATGTTATTTTGGCACAAACATGATTTGGAAAAGGCGATCGCCGATTTGCCCAATTTTACGCCCTTTCCCGATGAGTGGACTGTGGAAGACAAAGTTCTATTTGAGCAAGCTTTTCAGTTCCATGGGAAAAGTTTCCACCGTATACGACAGATGGTAAGATTTAATATTATGTACTTTAAACAAAAATATTCATAATTTTTTTTCTATTTTTACTTAGTTACCTGATAAAACTATTGCTAGTTTAGTTAAATATTACTACTCATGGAAAAAAACTCGCTCACGAACAAGTCTAATGGATAGACAAGCACGAAAATTAGCCACTCAAAGAGAAGAGGGCAGGTAAAAAGGAAAAAATTTACTATTTTGATATGAGAGTGAAATTTGAATTATTAAATTAGTCAACTTAATTTTGTTTTTATCAGTGAAATTGGCTCTGAAGTTGGTTCGAACAGTGACAGTGAATTTGAAGGAGAAAAAGGGGAAACTGTAAGTTGATGACTATGCCTAACACGTTACCTTTAAGCTTTATCGTTTATTGAATTCTTTCAAAAATTGCACTTGAAATTTAATGCACGTATGACTAACGCTTAATTAATCTCTACTAAAATTTTCCAAAAATTAATCGATTTTTAGCATGTTAATAAAATAATCTTTTATTTACGATTGACATCGAAAGCGAAAAATCAACTTACAAACTTGAGCAGCGTAGCCATAAATCAACTACTTTAAATACTGATGTTTTAAAATTCTTCTTTGTTTCTTTGTACGTCGTAATTAATTAACTTGTAACGTTCAAACTAAAAGCGTTGTAACCCGCATTTTATTTTTATTTTTACAGAAAGAAGACAATGGCGTCACCACAAAAGTTAACTGTTCCAATTGCAACTTAAGCTGTTCGCACACTCACCCAACACCCAAGGGAAATTTATGTAACATTTGCTATCAATATTGGAGGTAAGAAATTTTTAACGTCTTGGGAGGATAAAAATCTAAACTAAATCTACTTTCCATAATACAGGCGCACGGCGATGATGCGACCGACGACGGGGCTTATTAAAAGCGTGGATTCAAAACACGATCACAAACATCATCCATTGAAAAGTAAACGTAAACCACCACGTGGGATGTATTTAAGCTACGACGATTTACTCACCGTTGCCACGGGTCCTCCAGGGCAAGGAGATGCTATACTTAAGGCAATGGATTCGGAAATTGTATCATTGAAACGGCAGGTAAGAAATCGAGAAAAAAGAAAATTCAGCGTAGATGTAATACAAAATTAAAAATTTAGGTACAAAATAGTAAACAGATTATCAGTGCGTTAAAGCACAAAACATCGAGTGGAATAGATGAATTTCGTCCGTCAGAGGTACGGATTTAGTTAATCCGAGATTTGTGAAACTAGGTGGGTTAGTTTAATGCGTTTTTCATTGATTTTAGGGGCATTCTCGTTTATCGGCACGATGGTCCAACGAAGAGCTGCTGCTCGCAGTTCAAGGTAAATATTAAATTAAAAGTTGATAGAATTCCGATTGGATTATAAATATACGGTATTTAATATTTTTAGGTGTGAGAAAATATGGCAAAGACTTCAAAGCGATTTCTGAAGTAATAGGAAACAAAACCGAAGCCCATGTACGCAGTTTTTTCGTAAATTACCGTCGCCGTTATAACTTGGACGCAATCTTAGAAGAATTTGAATCTGAAAATGGTCCAATACCAGAAGAAGAAAAAGAAGAAAAAGTGAATTAAATAAACGAAAAACAAATATTGAAAATGAAATTTGTAACTAAATAAAACTATTATTATTCTAGATCGAAGTTGACAGTAACTCGAGTAAATCCAACAGCAACTGCAGCACTCCCACTCCTCCCGTGCTGGTTACGAGCGCTGCCACCACAACAGCACCACCGCCTCCATTGCTCAAACCCGTGCAAGCCGCCAGTGTCAACAGCAAACCACCGCCACTTCATCAAACGGCCAGGTAATACACTAAAAATAATTGTTAAAAAATAATTGTTGAAAATGTTGGTTAACTAAAATATTGTTAATTTTTGCTTGAATAGGATACCGATCACTCGAACGATGCCGCAACAGCCTCCGCCACTCATCCGACCAAATGCAGTTCCAATCATGACGCCCAAATCACAACCGCCTCAACTGACAACGCGTAACTCCTGAGGCAAATCGTTTATTAGTTACAACAAGTTTTTTCGAGGCTTATTTAATCGATTTGTAATTTTTATTTCTCATCTCTTTAAGTTTAATCATACTTGTCACTGTTTAGTTTGTTGTTATATAATGAGTGATTATGTCCATTTTAAAAGGATTGCTCGCGTAGGAGTTAAAATTGAAATGAGCATAAGAATGTGGAAATTATTCAAATAGAGATAAATTTATTTGAGGTTGTTCGGAATGAGTTATTATTTCACAAACGTGAAATTAATATCAATTTAATTTGTGTTATCTCAGGCAGGAGGCAGAATTTACTTTTGATTAATAACAACGACTAATGTTCTTCGCAGAATTAAAATTCGTTATTTAAATTTCGATTTATGAATAGAAATGTTTAAAAACAAAGTAACGATGAAATATTCAAACTTAATAATTACGCGCACTAATTAGTTAACTTTTAAACACCGTTCTGAAAACTGACTTATAATTAACTAAATTGATTCAAATTTTATAATTAAAAAGGAAAATTAATCAAACTAGACTTAATAGCAATCAATTCTCATTTCAATTACATCAAATTCACTCGGTGTATTTCAGAAAGAGGAAAAATAATAATTCTGCCGGCTTAAAATCTTATTTGTAAAAAAAAATGCCTTAAAATTTTTATTGCACTATTAAGAAGCTGATTTTCTTATATTCTTACAAAAAACTTGTATTCTGTAAGTTTCATGTTATTTATTGCGTAACGAAATAAAAGCTTCTGACTTTTAGTTTCCATCCAAGCTTCCGTACATCGAGAATAGTAATCATAACAACTATTTAAATTTATTCCCAAGTTTTGAGTAACTTCCTTTTTTGTTGTTTTTTATTCAGGCTTACAAATTAACAACCTACATGCAAGAATTTATTTTCTTTTAAATGGATAAAATTCAGCAAGTGAAAAATCAAAAATCAAAATTCTATTGTGATGCAAATTTTAACTTACTTAACAATTTCTACCTAAGCTTACAAAAATCAAAAAAATGATTAATAAAAAAGGAAAAATTTAAATACAAACCAACTGGTTAAAAGCTTAAAACTTGTAAAGGGATTCTTTTTTTTTCCAAAAAATTCTTTTGACTATGTATTTATTTATTTACTCACCCTCACCACTGAATAAACTTGGAAGAGAAACAAAACCCACAGGTGTGGATTACTTTTAGCTATCTAACAATTTTTTTTCTTCAAATGGCATGCAATTGGTTTACACGTTTAAAAACTATAATAAATGTAAAGCATTACATTAAAAATTATTTCCAATAATATATTTTTTTTTTTGCATTTTTTCCTCAATTTTTAAGTCAATCTTTACATTACTAACTGTGCTAAAACATTGTCTCTGGGTTGTTATTCTACGTATTGAGACACATAACACAATTGAATAATTATGACTTTAAAAAATAAAAATTCCAAAAAAACAACATAATTACCAAACACAATTATTAAAAAGAAAAAATAAACTCGAAAATATGCGCACAGTAGATGTACACAAAAACGGAGTTACATTTCACGCGTTCGTACTGGAATCCTCTCAATCATAAAACGATCAATATTCTTATCTTCCAGGACCACAATTTTTCCCAAATCTTTATTTGTAAATAATTTGATTTATTATTAATTGCTATTATTAGATATCATAGATGTGTAAGAATTTTTGTTTTTCAATTAATTGGTAGATTATACAACGGATATTTATCAGTTAATGATCAAGGCAGCAATTACACGTTAAATCAAAACACAATGAAAATAATAATAATTTTTACTATCGGATAACGTCGGAAAAAATTAATTTTTAAAAAACGTTTGCGTTTGGAGATCATCTTAAAGCGAGACTACTGTCTTATTACTTAGCCAATGATGGGTTGAAATGGGCTTTATTGACTCTTTGCATAGTCTAATCTGGGTGGGGGTGGAGGGGATTAACTGACCATTGGAAGAAATCATTCGAAATTATTATTAATATAACGAAAAAAAACATTAATTAGCAATTTCCAAAACCGGGTTATGCATTTTAATATAGGGAATGTTATTCCATTTCTTATAGAAAAACGTATCTCTTTTTCTTCTTCTTCATACATTCACTTTTTGTGTTTTCAAAAGACATCTAAAGCAATAATTTGGTGATTTGACAAAATTCCTGGTTAAGCACGTTCTTTTTTTTTTTTTTAGTGTCTTAATAACAAAACCAGGCTTTTGTACAATAAATTTAAAATAATTTTTCTTCTTCACTATACAAGCGTCTGCGCTAGAAACTCACAAGCTGTTTTGAATTCACAGAGACAAAATTAAAGAGAGAGAAAGAAAAGAAAGAGAAACCAAAACAAGAAATTAATCCAATCAATCAATAGTTCAACATTTGTTACTATAAACGAGATGACAGCTACAACCATTTTAAAAAATAAATCGGGAGGGAAAAAAAAGCCACTACTTCCCAAAAAGGAAAAAGTAGTGTGTGGCAGTGCTTTAGTTCCACATTTTCTTTTTATCACTTCACACTCCAGATGAAAACAACACGTAATTACATTAATACAAAAAAAAGCTATACTTAATTTTACATGTTTTTGTTTTCCATGAATAATATTTTGTTATTTTTTTTTAACTACAGTAGCATAAATCTCTCGACAAATAGCGTTACAATAGCTATAATATTCAAAGTTATGTTCATCAAAATTAATAAAAAATAAGTCTCAAAGGCGACACGGGAAGAAAACAAAAATTTGAAATTAAAAATAACAACGAGAACATTAAAGACAGCCAAAGAGAAAGACGCAATTTTACAAACATTTTTTGCAATTATTTTTTTGAATTATTTTTTTGCAATTTTTTTTCTTCTTTTCTTTGTTATTTATTATTATTCGGCGCTTATTTTCATTCCAATAACGTTTTTCAACAGTTTACACATAAATTGAAAATAATTATTATTTATAAGTAAACACTAAGCAACAAATTAGCCCCAAGTCTGATTTACTAGCGCATTTTTCTTTAAGAAATATTGGGAGAAAAAAAAAACTGTTCTCTGCCAAACAACGACCACGATAAAGTTGTTTGCGCCCAGAGTGATTTGTGACAGTTTTCTTTACACATTTTCAATTGCGGTGGTTATAAAAAAATTAAAGAGAATCAGAAACGTGACTAAATGGAAATTCCAATTAGACAACTCCTTCCCCCCAATCAATTATTATTATCATCGTTTATTATTGATTTAGGCGTGGCGTGGTAGATATTGTGCTTGCACTGAGCCATTTCGTGGCTTTGTGACAAATTAAGGAAAGTAATTTCGGTAAGAATTGTAATTAAGATCAAAAAATTAAGCAGATGATGATGAACAGATGCGCCAAAGAGAGGATTTTGTTTTTCTTAGTATTTTTTTTCTTTTTTCTTTTAAATCAAGCTACTGTTTATTTTTCTTGTTTTATTTTATAGTTTTAGGTTTTTAGATTTCGTTTTCTTCTTCATTTTACTTTTTCTTCAGTGTAAAGAAACCTCGGCGCTTGTGTTCGTCCTTTTTCTCTGATTCTGCTTTAGCGGGAAGCGTTTGGGCACGCGACGGACCGGCAGAACCATCTCCTTCACCCGCTGCAACATTTATTTTCTGAATCCACGCATTCATTTCCTCCTAAAAAATAATTACAAAATTCATTATTTAATCATTTATTAAACATAAATTTAAAAAAATAAAAAACAATTTTGTCCAATTTTTTTTGGCATTAAATCACTCACATCATCCTTTGCCTGCAACAGAAACTCTGCGCCGTTTGAAATTCTAAAGCGGGGTAAAAAAATTATTTTTTAATTCACCTTCAAACTCTTAGTTAATTCTTTTCTGTAATCACAAAAATTGTTCTTGTACAAAAACCTTATTCTTAAAACGTGCTTCCTTTTCGGATGTGAGAAAACTTCAGCGTTACCACCGCTCAAATCATAAGGACTCTCATTACGAAAATAACTTTCAGGCTCCTGTAATCAATTCAACAGCCATCTCAATATTCCATACAATTCTACAGTATAAAGACGAAAATTTAAAAAAAATTGTATATATTTCTTTTACTTGTTTGTAGTGTTTTTGATCCTTATAGAAAAATAACATATTCCCTCGCAATACGGAGTACACACCTCCCCATGATCTAAAATTCAAAACAAATGTCAACCCAGTTTTGCATCAAACAAAATTTGCTTTAAAAATTTACCTTTGAGTTGCTTTCTTGTTGAGAGAACTCCAATGGAGTTTCCTTTGGAAAAACGCGTCGACTACCTCTTCGTCTCCCGCTCCTCCTGGGCTGGGTCGTTCTACAGAAATTTAATCGTGCCATAGATTAGCTCCAAACAAAAACATTTTAACCGTAGGAAAAATATTTCCAAGCTGTCGCGGAAAAGCAGATATTCGTCACTAATGCTGCTGAGATCAAAGGCTCACTCCTAACCTTAAAAATAACCTTATTGTATTGTCAGTCACAGGTAATATTTTCAGGTAGATTAGAGCCTCAAAAAGCTTCAAAGCTTACCTTTTAATTACCATGACTATGCATATATAGCGACCAAATAAATAAATAAAAGCAAAAACATGAAATGAAGGATATTTTTTCTATCCTCTCCCAAAGCTTATCTTATTACTCTAAATTTGCATGTGTCTCACCAAAGTTGAAAGCCGCATTAAAATTACTTATAATCTCTCAATTTAGAAAATGGCTTTTTAATCGTGCTAGGGATTTGTACCTGCTGATTCTAACTCATCATCCTCGGTGGTTTGAGACTTCCTTTTTGGCCAACGGAAACTTCGGAAAGGGGACTTGGAACGGGAACGGGATTTCTTGCGATCTTTGTCCGCTGCGGGGGCTGATCAAGCAGAGTCACATTCAGGCAAGTCATCAAACTATAAACTACTACTGGATGGGATTTATATTTACAGACATTGAAAACAGGACAAACACATAAAATAAACAACAAGTATAAAAAGACAAAAGGAAAACAAAATTGAAACAAATTATAAAATTACGGGTTCGTGCATTGGTGACTACGACGGTGTGTTAAAAAAAAAAATTAGACGGGAAATAAATATTGATGTATTGCAAAATGTTAAACTAAAACATAAAAAAGAATTGGGAGATGACAACCACAACATTCACATTCAAACCATTTGGGGATAAGATATTTCGTTGAAAAAAAATTTCCGCACCGAGGTGAGCAAAAGTAAATTGAAAATTTTCAAATTCGGGGTTCACCTGGACCATAACATGCAAGGTGCTCGTTTGTACCTATTTGCCACCTGACCAACAGCAACCAATTCCTGCCTTTACCACTAAATTACACCCAACAAGCATGTAATAAAAACAGTTTAAAAAAATAAACGTGAAAAAAAACAAGAAAAAACAGTTATGATTCCCAAGTACTGTACTGTTCACCAATAGAAATTGTAGGTTAATGTCCAACCCAACATAAAAAGAAAAAGGAAAAGTTAAGAAAATGAAATAAAATTAGTTTCTTTCACGCAAAGCGGTCAAGACAACAAACACCATAAACCCAAAAAAAATTAAAATAAAATAAACAAGTAAACGGAAGAAAAAACTCGAATAAACACATCAGAAACAAACGAATTAGATTAGACACTAAATACTAAAAAAAATAAATTATTCATAGAAAATAAATAAAATAGAAATGTAAAATTATTTTTTTTTAACGGTTACGATCGATAGTAAAGTATAAATTGTTAACGTTATTACAAAATAGGAATAGAAAATAATTTTTAAAGCAAACAAATTCCTTTCCCGTAACGTAAAAGAAAATTTGCGTCTTTGCATGTGAACAGTACTTACTGCCAGGAGCAGACTTAGCTTCACGCGGCATTGTCCGGGCTCCTTCATCTGCGAAATGATTTTTTTCACCAGTTAAAACACCACAAGTCTAATCTCAATTTCCACAAGATGTGCAAAAACAAACGCTTATTAAGCCCCACCACCGCACAAACACAGCTTGCACATCGTGTTATTATTTGGATTTGTTATCCAAACTCACCTCGTCTCAGCTGAACAGGCGTCGGAGTATATTCAGACGCTGCACGTTGCTTAACTAAGGTGATTAAGAGAAAAAAATGCTAAGGCATGCAACATGCTACTGAAATTCAGTTTTATGAGTACATTAATAGCTTGCCATAACGAAAATAAAACCATTTTGCACAAATTATTTGCTTTGTTAGGGCAGTGGATGTACCAACTAAACTTGTGATTTGTGAGTACCTTCACCAATCCAAATCCACTTTAATTCTTATACCCAACAATCGTCACCTTCACCTAGTAGCTAATTTTTTGAAATAAGAATTTTTTTTAAACCGACACCGAGAAAACGCATTTTGTCCCTTTGCGACTGGCTTTAAATCAAAATTAATATCCTACCTTCTTGTAATTCAGCCTGGTGTTCTTTATCCCCGTTTAAGGCGAGTCCTGAAGGAGGTCGAGGTTCGCGTTCGGCTCTGAAGTAAAAATTGTTTGTCGTCATTATGAAAATTAAAATTTAATTTTTTTGCTTTACCGTTCGGTCGGGCTCTTTGCAGGAGAAGTTGGTGGGGTCTGTTTCTTTTGTAGCTTTTCCTGTTCTTCTCGTAATCGTCGTTCTTCATCTTCTTGACGTCGTCGCATATCCTTCAGTTCGAACTGAAAAAAAAATCTTTTGTTAAAGTAAAGTAATTTTGGTTACACAAATCGGTTAGTTCTGCAACCATGCTAAACAACAACTATATTACGTAGTGCAAAACTCGAGTTTAAATATTATGCAAAAAATAGAAAACTCGAGAGCTTCCATCGCTGAAAACATGTTACCACCACATTTTAATGATTAAAGTTTACTTTCAGGAAACAACAAATCAAATTTCCTGTCAAAAAATGATTTTTCATTTTTACATGCTATTACTGCATTATTCACTCTCCCAGGTTCTAAAAATCAGCCACTCGGCAGAACTACTGTAAACATTTACGACGCGGGTATACACAATTTCTCCGAGTTAGTCACAGATCCATCTAACGAAGAAATTAGGAAAAACCACATGTCAATACAAGACAAATTCACCAGTTCCTCATCGAGACCAAGTTGTCTAAATCCCTCCGTTAGTCGTTTTCTTTCAAGACGTCGTTGTTCTTGCCCTCTCAACTCAAGCTTAAGTAAAGAAAAACGTTACGACACTTTTGTTCGTTGAGAAGGCGAACGCTACAGCTAAAATATTATTCTCATGATTTAAATTATGTAAGTGCAAATTTACTCACTGTCGTTAATCGTGCCAGGGCAGTAAATCTTTCTTCCTGAGCAGTTGCGGATTTCTCGAAAGCTTCGTGTTTTTTGATGAGATTCTCAACCTCATCAATCGTATGCTAAATTTAAACAAATTTTAAATAAAATTAAATTTTCATCCTTTTGGTTGTTTGAATTTTATTAACTAACCCCTAGTTCTTGACTGAGGAGATAAGGTTCCTGGGCGACCAGCCAAGCTTCGGCAACAGCTGCATCGCGGGCAAATTGATAAACCTCCAAAACTAAAATTAGAAAATAAATAAAAAATTTTGTGAATTTAATAAAATTTTCAAATTTTGAAACAAAAATCTTTTGCACTCACTAAGCTGAAGATGTTCCCATCTTTCGCCCCATCTATGCAGCATGCTGTTGCGCTGGTTGGAAAGAACCAGTAGCTTCTCCTTGATCTGAAATCAAGAAGAAGCTCGATTATTAATTATAAATTAACATCAACTTATTTCAAAATAATTAATTAAATCTTAAATCGCGCTACAAACCTCATTGGAAGCGTAATGATTTCGAGCAAGAAGCTCTCTTCCTAAGTTGATACAAGCTGTAAAATTATCTTCTCGTGCGTCTATTTCGGCTTTCAAACTTTGATGGTTGCTCATCAGTAATTCTACACCAGATACATCTCTGCAAAATATTGCATTTTTTACAATCAAGTAAAATTTAAGTGAAACAAATACGTCAATATTCGCTACCTTACCGTGCTTTTTCGCTGGTATTCATTTGTCGAATGATATCGTCCATCCACAGCATCAAAGTACGCACCATATTGAAAAATTTAAATAAATCTCCGGTATCGGCCAGCTTGAATCGACGTCCGTCGCATTTTTTCTGCATGTTCATCCACGCAGTCACAACTTCTCCTTCACGGCCAATGATTTCGCGGGCCTTATCGCCAGCGTAGGCAGTTTGCAATTTGGCAGAATCTTCTTGTATTTGTTGAACCTGAGATCCTAACGTCAGCAGGTCATGTTCGAAATTGGTGTGCTTCCTCTGCAAAGCATTGACGCTGCCAGCATCTCTGCCCAACTCGTCTGACATTGAATTCTGCTTCTCCTACATCACACGAATTCGTAAAATTAATTAAAAACTGAACTCTAATTTTACTATAAAATTAAAATTACTGACCAGAATTCTACCAAGCACGTCTTTGCAATCATGGAAGAATTTGTGCAATTCCCACGATGCATCCAACATCTGCTTCCTGGTCTCAATAAGCTCAAGCAAATCGGCCCAAGCCTCATTCAGACCGTCCTTCCATTCAGCAATGGTGGCAGCATCCGAATGGCCAACGGTAATTAATTGATCGGCGATTTCGTTTACAGCCGATACTCTCTCGGAACCGATATTTTGTGTATCGCGAGCGAATTCTTTGAAACGATCTCGAAGCAGCTACAAAATAAATTTTTAAAAATAAAATCAAACATTTCCCGCAATAACAAATATTTCTCAACTCACAGTGACATGCTCGTAATCTTGTCCGAGTTCATGCGATCCAGCAACAACTTCTCTCTCGGCAATCCATTGCTCAAGATCATCGACTTCACGATTGAGCATGAAAAGTTTCAGCGCCTCATCTAATTTACCTCGTCGTTCAAGTGCGAGATCTTTCAGACCCGCGTATAATTTATCAACTTGCGCTTGTCTCACCACAATTTGTTCACTAATTTAAAAATGAATAAAAAGTTACTATTATACCAGTGTATCGAAATTTAATATTAAAATATTTCTTTACGCACCTCTCCGGATGACCATCTGATATCAATTCTTTAGCGGTTTCTCCTAGTTGTCGTACTACATCTGCGTAGTCTTCTACAGCATTCTCTAACACCTGGTGTTTCTTCATCATGTTCTGGGCGCTTATTTCGTCCTTCCCTCGGTCCTCTACCATCATGTACAGCTCTTGTTCACTCATCCAAGCCTCAGCTTCAGAAGCGTCAAAATAGTACTAAAAAATTAAATTCCAATAAGCATTCTAAAGAATTTTCGCCACGTAAATAAAACGGTTCACACCCTTCGCAACGTACACAAAAACTAGGTAAATAATAGATGTGGAGTGAGAAATGCAAAAACCGCACAGCAGCAGTGGCTATTCAGGGACTGAAACGTGATCCCCAGAAATTTCAAGTGAAGACAATTAATAAATTTAAGAAAATTTTCAAGGATTAAAAATCAGATTGCATACCATCATTTAAATTACTTTACAAAAAAAAGGGTCAGCACTGTCAGTGCATAAAAATTGATAAGTTTACACCATTTTTTTTAGGACAATCACCTCTAAGTTTGGCTTTTCCAAGCACAACTCGCCGCAGTTATTTACGAATTCGGAAACTAATTTTAGCGCCAAGCCTTTTTTCCTCCAAA
>JAQIWS010000814.1:0-15558 GCA_034696085.1 Stigmatogaster subterranea | reverse complement strand
GATTTTATGATCAATTGCCACGTGGCATAGTTGTTTTCATCCAATTTTTCAATTTTCCCGTGTTCTGCCATTTTTGTTTATAAAAAAATGGTCTCGATTCAAACGTTTGTTGAAGAAATTCGCGTGAAAACAATGTTGTCACGTTGTTTTAAACAATTAAGCGCAGTGGAAGCGTGCTGGGCCCATTACCTGTCGGTAATATACGGTAAACGATGGGAAGGGAAAAGACACGTGTTTGCTGGTTTCAACCTTAACAACGAGTAATTTATTTAAAACATACATTTGCTTATATGCAAAAACAGGAATCACGTGGTTGGCTCACCAATCACGTGGACACTAAAAACACTGCCCCTATCGGACAGTGACCAAAACAACATATTCACTACACAAAGTTTGAGTAAATTTAATATTTATACATTTTTTTGTTCCAACATAGCTATAATTCTCATCTGTTCACTCTCAAAATTAAATTGAGGGATAGTTAACTTTTGATCCAAATTTGGACTAATCCGAATGTGATTTTTCGTTATAGACCATCCAAAATCGAAATCCGTAAATAACCGTCATTGTACAAATAACTTTTCACTTTTCAAAGAACTTGAATATTAATTTTCGAAAACTTCACACAAACGTCACAAATTTTACACCCAAGTGTACAAAAAACACAAAATCAGTCTTTTTGTCCACTTTACACTGTAAATCACATTTAATTTCCAAAATAAGTCAACCAACGTGTAAAAATCCAAAGAATCGTGCTTTACCCAAAGAAATTGTTGAACACGAGACATTTTGTGAAAATTTTTGCATAAATTATTCACATGAAATACACAAAAACTCGAAAAGCAAATTTTTATCGTTTTGTGAAAGCTATCAAAAATTGTCAAGAAAATTGACAAAAATTTTACATGCAGTACAATAATTGTATATAAATTGTAGGTCTATTTGACATTTTCTACATAGCGAAATACTGACTGTATCCACAACAAAATATTCAGACGATAATACAACTAAGTTACAATACTGAAATGACCGATTATCATTTCACGACGACGCGGTTTCTTAAGTTTCCAGATTAATAACAATAAGAAAAAAAAAATTTACACAAATCTACAAAATGCAAAATTATAAGTACAATATGCAAGCGCGAATCTCCAATAACGGATTGAATCAATTCATTATGTTTACTTGCATAGAATTTCACAAATTTGTTTAAATAGATTAAAAATAAAATGACAATTCATAGATGAATATATTTTTCGTCGAGTCTAACCATAAACTGTCATTTTAAATTCGACGAAGATCACCGACGAAAAATCGTTCCACTTCCAAGATCAAGAACATTTACGGAAATTGTACATAAAATTTTCCCAAATAAACATCCACACATTTTGTGTTTGATGTTCATTCACAGAAAAAAATGGTTCAACGAAATCCATAATTATATTATCAGAATTTAATACAGTGATTGACGGTGGCAGATAATTATCGCTAAATTAAATTAAAATCTCAGGAAATAAGTGTCAATTTTTTTACCACAAAAGCTTACTTAATGTCAAGATCACATATAAAATAATGGACAATTCGAATAGTAACGCAAACAATTCACGTTATTCACTATAATAATGCAACCTAAATGTTAATATGCAACGACAATTTTTTTATCTCGAACAAATTGGTACTTGTATTATCAACCAATTCCTACTTTTACCTAATTACACCCAAAGAGATAAACAATTTTTGTCGAAAAGTTTCAACTCACAAGAATCACATCACACGATTACTCAGAATCTGAACAGTTGCCGTAATTTTTGTTTTTGAAATCTGATTAATCCTAACGTAACCAGCACACAATGAATTAAATTCCTCAAAAACATCACCTAACCAATAGCTATTGCATTGGGAGTGTTAAACAGCATTATTTCTAAACCGAAGGAGGCGTCAATCATAAAGATATATAACTTTAATTTTCTGCAAATTGTGACAATATCAGATACAGTCGTGTTTGGGTTTAAATTTAAACCCTGAAAATTCTACCAAATGCTGATTTTGTAACTAATTCCAACTGTCAACAAAATTTTACTTTTTGTTTTACTAGATCCGCCCTCAACTCCAAAAATCAAAACTTCTTGAAATTGCACTGTAGCAAAATTCAATAATTAATAACGTTGTAAAAGTGATTAAAGTTATCCAGAAGTAATTTCCCAAAAAGTAGTGCAAGGAATATTTCGTACAAGTACAGAAAAAGCTCATATATATCACGATTCAATAAACTGCTTGATTCTGTAATAATTACAAAATATGAACGTACAGCACTTGATACTAATTTTAAGAAAATTGCAATTTCTCTTTTCATTGATATCGGTCAAAATCTGCACAAAAATTTTACACTCAAGTGCAGTACAAAATCGTTCTTTTTGCGCACTTAGGTTGTAAATCATATTTATTGATTTCCAAGATAACTCAATGAACACGTAAAAATCCGAATGTTTCGTACTTTAATGCAGAAACGCTAGTCACGGAAACCGAAAATGTCACAAATTTTATAAAAATTATTGACGTGAAAATACACCAATTTACGTACGAATTTGAGCAAATCGGTTTGCAACCCCACCCAAAACTTCACACTAACCGAAATTACAATAAATTACAATAAAATCTAACGGCGAATTGCGCCAATCTTAATCAGTGCTCAAGTATTTATTCACCATTAGTTTTAACTGCACGAAATCAATTTTTGTAATGAAATAAAAATATCTTAAAAGGAGCTGAACATAATAATTAAAACCAGAGCAAATGTAAAAACCAACACAAAAATTTGCTGAAACATTAAACGACAAACTACGCGAACAGGGTAAACAAATAACTAAACATAATCCATTGTCAATCTCACAATAAATTTCTAATTCTGTTGAAAATGTCGGATTAAATTAAGAACCCTGTTTCAGGTTTAAAATGGGACTTGAATAAATAAATTGCATACCTTTATAGTTTTACAATTTGGTTTAAAAAAATTTAAAATGAAATTACAATTCTAACTGAAGGCTCGTCACTGTAGAATTAAAGACAAAAATCTTTAAACGATGAACTTTGCCCTTAACTGTACAACAGTACAATGCTAAAATTACTTTAATTAATTTGTAACACGGTTCTAGATGCATAAATTAACTTACTTTCTGACATCCATAAACGGTTTTGTTTTTGTTAAAAGCAAACTCAAAATTCCAAAATTCGTCTCTTATTTAATGAGGTAGCGATTTGAAGAAAAAAAATTTAGTAATAAAAAATTTGGAGTGATCAACGAATAATATTATCATCGTTTGACCACTCAAAATCTTCTAAATTAGGTGACAAAAATGAAAATTAAGCCCACGTTACATTAATTTTCCCCCAAAAACACCGGGAACAATTTTCGTATCCAATTTACAATGAAACTACGAAGTCACTTCGAAGAATCAATTCTTAAAATCAACGTAAAATGTAAAAAATCATCAAATATTATAGTTTGGCGTAACAATTTAACTAATATAATCCTGTAATATAAAATTACTATGTAAGAACAATGTGAAATCACAGCTGTAGAATTTCACCAAGAATTATCAGTAAAATTACAATTCTTTATAGCTTGAAATTAACACGTATTTTCAATGTAGTTGATTCTGAAATAGCACGGAATCATTTTTTTGCAGTGAAAATGTTTAGCACAATGCTAAATATGGTAATAAATAAAAATAGAGCAATTTCACAAAAATAACATGAATATTGGTTGAAATTTTCACAAACTGCAAAAACGCAATGAACAAAAATTAAATCGAACACTTTTCAGGTTTAAAAAAACAATTTTTTTTATATTTTATACAAATAACAGCAGTTGTAACTATAATATAGATATCCATTTTCAAAACCTTAGAAAAACCTACTCAACTTGCTAACGGTTTAAAGTAACGAGAGAATCAATAAATACGTCTTTGTGAATTCACAAGTTGGTTTAAATAAACTAAAAATAAAGTGACAATTTTTAGATGAAGAAATGTTCATCAGTTATTGTCAAAAATGTTCTTTCAAATCGTATGACGAGGAATGGAATAATGGTTCAGTTTTAAATTCCAAATTTTTTTCCTCATTCGTGGCTACGTATTAATTTCTACATGTTCCACTCTACGTCATGTTTTAGTGCATGACAAATTTTATATTCAATGGTAATGTATAATGCATTACAAAACAGGCAATCACCTAAAATGAAAAAAATGTACAAAATCATAAAACATTGTAACATGGCATAATAATTTTACTCTAACGCAATGGAAATACCAAGAAAGATGATATTTTAGAACATGGAAAACGGTAAAATTTAAAAACAAGTATTTTAACAAAAATTAACGGATAACCATAAAAATGAAATTTCACGGTTATAAATTTTCTGGTAGAAAAAAAAATTATTTACGCTCTAAAATAATTGTAATTTTACAAATTGGCGTAGTTAGATTAAATGATAGTTCATTCACTTCAAGTCTAAAAAGGGTACATTCGTCGTAATAGAAGTTTAGGACAATTTTCATCGTTTAATAACGCAAATTATTAAGCAATGAATTTTTTCCTTAATTTTACATTCCTCAAATTTTGTTGGAAATTAACAGCATTAATAAATTAAATTTTGATCATAACTCATGAGGTAGCGTTGTTAGATGACGATAAATTCAAAAATTATTGGCTTCACTAAATACTTTTTACTCGACGAAAATCGAACAACGAATCCGTTCGAATTTTCACTGATCTTGAGCTACCTCTCTAGTGATGAAAAGTGGAGAGTTTGTTCCAATCCGGCATAAAATCAAAATTTCGTATATTAATTCATCAAAATGTACTTAATTTTAGTTAATAAATCTATAAAAAAAAATTACACATGTATTTATTTTTGAATTCATAACACTTTTGTGAGAAAATTCTGCACTAAGAAATGTTCCACAATTTTACTAACTCGAAGTTATGTGAAATAAACGAATATTTCGCGACAAAACTTGTTCGATATGCTTTAAAGTAGTTAAATAATTCAATAAAATCTGCATTTTTGTTAAGACTCGCAAGAAAATGATAAAATAGCACGAGAAATTTTCGAACATCACGATTTCGATTTTTTGCAGTTCAAAATCTGATATTAAAACCTTTTTCGTCAGATAAACAACTAATAAATGAAATAGTATAACCCTTTTACTAAAGAATATCTAAAACTAATACACGATTACCGTTAGCCCAAATGATCACCGAAGAAAAATAACACCAACTACGTATGAACGAACCAAACCTCGAGCTAGTCGTTCGCACGCTTAACTACACGTACAGCGCAATTATTACGGTTGTCATCGTTTCACACAAAACGTCGTTTTTACAATTTACCAATCTACATTTCAATTTTCAAATTTGTGCGCAATATAATAAAACTCAATGAAATTTTGTCGTTGCATCAACATTTCTAATAAGTGTAATAACTTTTCAATTTGTATGCACCTACAAAAATAAAATAAAACCAACAAAAAAAAAATTGGTTTGTACATCGATACAATTTAATCAAAGATCAATTCCATCAGTAATTTAATAAATGTACTAAATAAAACACTGCGCGCAATTTTTTTTTCGGGTAAAATTCCGCGTACAATGTCCCAGATAATTATGTGTTAAGCGGGAAATTTTTTCTCAACATTTTCAGTAATCAAGTCGCCAGCAAATATAAAGGTAAACAAACGGGAAGAGTAATTGGGTGGTTGAATATTTTTCATTCTCTAGATTGACAACATTTTGCTAACTACAAACAAGATATTTTAAAGCATTAAATTCTTACTCTACATTCGACACCACATTAAAACCAACCTAAAATACGCTACCAAAAATAATATTACAGCATTTGCCAGATGATATGGTTTTTGTTAAACGCAATCTCAAGATAAATTGTCAGGTAAAAATTCAAATAATTGGACTTGTGTTTAATAAACTGCAATAATTCTTGAGTTGCAGAAGAGTTAATAAGGGGAGTCAGAACTCAATATCTGATATCGCAATAATTAAATACGGGTCCCGGTATCATTTTTGTATTAATGTATTGAAAAATAACTGTCATAAAATTTCCTACCAAAGCATCAGAGAAGCAAAAATCTTGTCTGTCGAATGTGTCACATCAACAAGCGTGTGCTCGATTCTTTGGGGTCAATTCATACAGTAATATCGAGCTAATCTAACATTGGGTTCATAATTAAATAAGTGTCAATTAAACACGACCTGTCGTACTCGGTTCAATTTTCATACGACAAAAATTTGGTTTAAATTACGCGATTGATTTTATCAAGAAATTTACAAATAGCGGAACAGTACGTTTCGCAAATGGTATGTAAATTACAGTACATATTACCAATCTATCACACAGACTTTTTCATGCCCAAAAACTTAAAATTGAAAAATTTTAATAATAGCTCGATACAGTACGAGTAATTACGGCTACGATACTAATTAGGCATTAAAAAATTTCTAGTAAATTACGCACAATATTTCAAATAGACTATACTAATCTGATAAAAGTTAGATAAACTAATTTTTTTCTTCAAATCAAAACCAAAAATTTTAAATCTTTTTTCTACAGTATGTAGAATTTTTGGACATTGATTAAAAAAAATTAATTAACTCAGTGGTTAATAAAATGGCATTTGTATTTACTTCCCAATTCACACATTAATTACACAATTTTTAAACTGCAAACGACATTAAGTAATAGTCCAGTAACACTACCAATTGATCACTCACAAACTTTTTCCATGCACAAAATATTTTAAGTGAAATATTGGAATAATTGTAGTAATTTTCCAATAAGGCAAAGAATATTTCATGAATTCCCATAAGGAGGAACGGATTATATATGCACAAATACCAATTTACAAATGAAAATTACACTCAACCAGGACAAAAAAATTTACATTCACTAATTTTTTGAAACAGTCAACTATTTGTGAATTTAAAAATTTATATATTTAGTATAGTGATAGTCAACTAGAAATAATTATTAATTAGGGTTTTTTTAACGGAGGCTAGGTACACAATCGCACATCCATTTTCAAAATCTTAGGAGTGAACACTAGACAACGGTTGAAAGTAAAGATTGAATCAATAAATACGTCTTTGTAAATTCACAAGTTGGTTTGTGAATTTACAAGTTGGTTTAAATAAACTAAAAATAAAATGACAATTTTTAGAGAGACATTTTCGTTAGTTATTATCAAAAACGTTTTTTCTAATTGCATGACGAGGAATGAAGTAATGGTTCAGTTTTAAATTCCAAATTTTTTTTCCTCATTTCGTGGCTACGTATTAATTTGTATATGTTCCACACCACGTCATGTTTTAGGGCATGACAAATTTCATATTCAATGGTAATGTACAATGCATTACAGTTAGTTAATGATTTCTTAACGTCACCCAAACAGCGAGGTCATTGGGTGACTGACATTGATAATACATTTACATATAATGCATTACAAAATAAGCAGTAACCTAAAATGTAGAAATATGTACAAAATCATAAAACATTGTAACACGGCATAATAATTTTACTCTAACGCAATGAAAATACCAAGAAAAGTGAAATTTAAGAACATCTAATTAACATAAATTAACGGAAACAGTTGTGCGTTTTAACACAATAAAACTAATGCCAAGTGGTAAAAAATTATAACATTCAACATTTGATCAATTTTCAGTCATGCTCGAAAATTATACATCATCAACATTCACAATGTCATAAATTTTTAGGAATTATTCTATATCGGATTAAATCAAACTCAAAATTTGCTAACAAAATCTGATTTGTGACAACAACAAAAGCGAAACGAACGGTTATAAATTTTCTGGCAGGAAAAACATTACCTATACTCTAAAATAATTGTAATTTTACAAATAGGTGAAGGTAGACCAAGTGATAGTTCATTCACTCAAATATTTCAATTTTAAAAAAGGCAGATTCGTCAAATTTAGGACATTTTTCATCGTTTAATAATGCAAATTTTTAAGCAACAAATTTTGTCCTTAATTTTACATTGCTTAAATTATCGACAAAAACTTTTTGCTGGAAATTAACAGCATTAATTAATTAAATTTTGATCATAACTCATGAGGCAGCATTGTTACTACATGAGTATAAATTCAAGAATTAATGGCTTCACTAAATATTTTTTACTCGACGAAAATCGAACGACGAATCCATTCGAATTTTCACTGATCTTGAGCTAATACCTCTAGTGATGAAAAGTTGGAAATTTGTTCCAATCAGGCATAAAATCATAAAATTTCGTAAATTAATTCAACAAAATATGCTTAATTTTAGTTAATATATCTATATAAAAAAATTATACATGTATTTATTTTTAAATTCATAACACTTACAAAATTCTGCACTACGAAATGTTCCACAATTTTACTAATTCGAACTTATCTGAGAAATTAACGAATATTTCGCCACAAAACTTGTTCGATATGCTTTAAAGTCGTTAAATAATTCAATAAAATCTTCATTTTCATTAAGACTCGCAAGAAAATGATAAAATAGCACGAGAAATTTTCGAACATCACGATTTCGATTTTTTGTAGTTCAAAATCTGATTTTAAAACCTTTTTCGTCAGATAAACAACTAATAAATGAAATAGTATAACCCTTTTACTGAAGAATATCTAAAACTAGTATACGATTACCGTTATCCCAAATGATCACCGGAAAAAAATAACATCAACTACGTAAGAACGAACCAAACCACGCGCTAGTCATTTGCACGCTTAACTACACGTACAGCGCAACCGCGCCAATAATTCTCTCACTAGATGTCGAACTGTAATTGTAAAATTATTCTTCAAAATCTACAGTTCAATTTTCAATTGTCAGCGCAACGTAGTCTCGACTAAAACTCAATAAAAATGAGTTGTAAGAGCAGACAACAAAATTAAAACCAACATAAAAAAATTAGTTTGAACGTCGATACAATTAATTCGAAGTTCAATTCCATCAGTAATTTTATAAATGTACTAAATAAAACACTGCGCGCAATATTTTTTCGGGTAAAATTCCGCGTACAATGTCTCAAATAATTATGAGTTAAGCGGGAAATTTTTTTTCACCATGTATGGTAACCTATTTTAAAAAACCGAGAGTAACGGGGTTGTTGAATATTTTTCATTCTTTAGGGTGACAACAAGAGTTTTGCTAATTACAAATAAGATATTTTAAAGCATTAAATTCTTACGCTACAATCGACACCACATTAAAAACAACCTAAAATACGCTACCAAAAGCCATATTATACCATTTGCCAGATGATATGGTTTTTGTTAAACGCAAACTACAAAATCCGAAATTATTCCCTAATTTCACAACACACTACAAGTTACATTTACTCAATCTCAAGATAAATGTCAGGTAAAAATACAAGTAATTGGACTTGTTATTAAAATTAAAAGACCTAAAATTACTGTCTAAGAATCCAGAAAATCCGAAAATCCGGACTGAGCAATTTCCCACGTAGTCCGAATTTTTGGACTTATACTGAAATGACAATAATTAATAACAACTACGACATTTAAGTGTAAGAAATTATACAAGTACTCCTTGTCCAAATTTTATATTGACTGTGTAAAATTTTAAATTTTAAATCTGAGCAGCAGTTTTAATGTTGTGATCCAGTAATTTATCCCATGTCAGAGAGACAATTTTTATCAAACGCTTGATATTCAATAACTACCAAATTAAGACCCGTAAGGTTGTACAAAATCAGTGGACCTTTATAATTAATAAATTGTGACTCAATAAATCTACACCGCGTCGGTTCAAAATTACTGTAAATTATATTCTCGACAGTTAAAATATGCGTAATCAACCCATCACAAAAACAACAAAATTTCAAGCCATCAGTATTTTCAAGAAAACCAAAACCTTTCAATTGACAGTTTACACAGTAAGTATTTTCCAACGAAATTAAAATTGATGAAAAAAATATTACAACCTCTGCATTAAATAATTTTACCACAAGTTCGACATGTGGTTAAATTTTGTTTGTCCGAAAAATTATCGTCAGAAAGTCAACACAAAAACTACATTTATGATAACAAAATACACAAAATTATCGTAAATTCAAAGTAATTCAACTTCTGATGAATTTGATGAGTAAATCAAAATAGACTTCACTTTACGAAAAATAATTGCAGTGGCCGCCTTTGATCACTAACTGAAATATTTCGGCAGACAAGACAAAGTGAAAAATTTCAAACGCATTTAAGTTAGCGTCCACTACCATCCACAATCCAGTCTACGTTTTTTTCAAAATTCAATAGTTAAACCCTCGTTTGAAACGGTTTGAGAAGAATTTTATATAATTTTTATAGTTTTGCTGAAAAACAGAATTTTCCCTGAATGAGTTCATTAATAATTCTTTAACTTACAATTCATGTCACAGAAAATTAACCCAAACAAACTAGGGTGAATATTTAAACGTAACGTCATTGTTTCAAAAACAGTCAATTTTCAAACAAAATTTTGTCACAAATAGCGGTAACGTAATGACAAAGTCAGAACAGCATTTTAATGTTCTAGGTCATTCGCTTACGTAATATCACAACATTGAAAATGTTACGATTTATTTGATATCAATCCAATTTTTCATGGAAATATTGCACACTCATACTCTTCTTCAGTGACGATATTTACGGATCATTCAAATCAACAACTTTTAATTAAAAACTAATTAAAATTAGTTGATTAGTAATGGTCTTACATTACAGAACCAATTATTGTACGCCGTCAGTTGGCGGCAGATCGAGAAATTCAGGCACGGTATACTTGCGTGAAAGTTCAAAATGCAATGCGCAGTAATACAATAAAAATAATTCAACTTGTTGTAGTAAATCATGCATAAAAATATCTTTTATATTATGTACGCATAATGTCTTAAATGTAGCATTGCAGCTTTAAAAAAGTTAAATAATTTCTTCAAGTCGTAACTAGTGGTTTTCCCTTGCAAAAATCCAAACAAATAACTAATTACTTAGGGTACCGGTAGTGAATATCGTACATTTATAAAAAAAATCACAAGTTATAATTAGCACTTGATTAATTCCAACTCAACCATCAAATTTAACATGGTCAACCACTCAATTTTTCGATAATACTTTAGCAGTCCGGATAAATCCAACTAACATCACGTTTTAAAAACGACAGAGCCTTTCGAGTATGTAAAAATTATCCACAAAACTATCAAACTTCAAAATTGCTGTCCTTAGCAAAATAAATTAACTCAATGAAGCTACTAAAAAGCTGATATTCAATGATCTGTGATACGAAATTCGTTCATTTTTATTCCAGATCATCCTATATCAAAATATTAGCAGCAGCTACTAATAACAGTCAATTACATGACAAAGTTTAATTGACTTTTGTAAAACAGAATATATTCTAGGGAATCCAGTCAATCCGCCACGGTTTTTGTTTTCACGTAAAGAAAATTCCAAAATTTGTCACTCGTAACATATTCATATCACAAAACATGATACGTACCGAACATTGATACACATTTTGTTGCACTCTAATAGCCAAGATGAGTACCAAAATGTACCACTGAAGTTAATTAAGTTCATTTCTTTCGACAACTATGTTCGGCGGCAATAAAACTTAAACTGATATGTTGAATTGTCACCAACCACAAACAAAAAGTGATAACGTGACAATTTTCCAACTCCAGACAAAACATCCACCAAAAGGAAATAACAAATTCATTCATATAATTAAGATTTTCCCAATGAAACTGATTTTACACAGTTAACAACACCAATTAAAAACGAATCCCACACAGCACCATGAGATAACGACGGTTTTTGTTTTCAGTAAAAGCAAACTCAAAATTCCAAAACTCATATCTCACTTAATTAATTGATAAATAATAATTAACACTATTTAATTACTATCAATATTATCCTCTGATCACAAAAATTTTTTGAACTCGCGTACAATTAATTAAATATAAATTGAGTACACTTTCGGCAATAAGTTCAAATTTTTTAAAAAGTTTTATTAGCCTCAAAATTTTCATTCAAGACCATGATTAAAAATAACGGGAGTTGTTTGTTATTTTAACCGCAATTTCATTGCTTAAAAATTAAGAAGTACTACTTAAATTTCCTATACTTAGATTTAGCGTGTTTCAGAAAATGATTCCAACTTTCACCCTGCATCCAAAGTAACGTTAAAACTAATTATAAAAAATAATATCGACAACTTTTGGCGAATTGTTATAGCCCAAGATTTAAATGTCACTTCAAAGTCTTGCACACTGAACTTTGATATCGACGTTCAAAGTTACTTACCGAAATTGAAGAAATCATACGCGTTCAACAAGTTTAAAAAACACCAATAATAAAAAATTCTGAAATTTGGACCAAGTACAGAGCATTTTTTGTGTGACAATTTCAAAAAATTTTAGATCTATATTCTAACTTTTGTCAATTTTGTCTGATTATTCAAAGGAAATAAGCGAGAGGGAGAAATACACACGGGTCTAAGTTAAACGAAAAACCACCACTATTCAACCACAAATTAAATTATACATTATAAATTACTTTTAATCCGATTACCTCAAAATTCAGCGCGTAATTTTTACTGTGTAATACCGTACAAAACTTAGACTACTTGATAACAAATATAAAACAAGCTCTTTCACAGTAAATTCGTGAGATTTAAAAGCTTGTAATTCGATGCAGTTTATCGAGCAGGTAAATTGAGTGAACAATAAAAACAGAAATCACGCAATTATATGTCGTTCAAAACTTGCATCCAGAAGTCACAAATTTTAAATTCAGTTGCAGAAAGTACAAAATCAAACGTTTTGTCCTTTCTGTACATGTGAAAACTCAAGAAGCCGTACTTTACTTAAACACTGTATAAAATCTTTGCCACAGCTTGAAGCTAATACCCACTTGAAAAAACCAAAAAGGAAGTTAGCTTTTAAAAACACTAATTTTTCAAAAATTAACTTTTCCTTGGTCTTTCATACCTAAAATAACAATTTAAAACATTTTTCCAGTATTTAACAAATATCCCAACACAAGCAATAACAACAAAAGTAGTACACTATTGGAAGAAAAGAACGGGCAAATGGTTTCAATAGAACGGGCAAATGGTTTCAATTACATTCAAATGTCATTTTACATTCAATTGTGCAATGAATGACAAATAGAAAAATCACTAATTAGAATAATTAACTAAAATGTCAAATAGTCAATTTCAACAAAACGAAATTACGGTCTCAAAATACAAAATTTAAACCAACAATGAAAATATTGCATTAAATTCTGAATTTTTTTCTAACGTCACAGTTGCTGCAATAAAACAGCAAAAAAATTTGTTGAAATCTTTAATTATGAACTACACAAACACAATAAATAAATATTACAATACAGTAAACCCTTTGCAACTTACAAGAACAATTATTTTTGTTTCATAAAAATAACAGCACTTGAAACTACACATAATCCATTATCAAAGTCTTATAAATTTCTAACTCCATTGAAGACCTGGAGCAAAAACATATCACCGACGGCTTAAAATAGAGCTTGAATCAATAAATTACACACTAATACGCTTTTACAATTTGGTTTTAGAAAATTAAGAATGAAATAACAGTTCTAACTGTAGACTCGTCACTGTAGAATTAAAGGAAAAAACTTTAAACGATAAACTTTGCCCTTAATTTTACAATGCTAAAATTATCCTAATTAATTCGTGACACGGTTCTAAATCCAAGAATTATTTTTTCGTCTCTCTAAACGTAGTACCGTTTCACCATCACGAAATCAAAATAGCTATTTGAAGAAAAAATTGAGTAAAAGATAATTTTGAAGTGATCAACAAATAATTTTTAAGCCCAAAAAAATACTATTGTTTGATCATTAAAAATTTTCTAAAATATTAGAAATCAGGAGTGATTTAGTTACAAGTAACGAGTATAAATTTTTAATAATTTAGTAATTAATTAATGAAACTTACAGTGGTTTAAAACAACTTACAAGTAAAACGTGCCATGAAAATCTGATTTTCAATGATCTAATCCGAAAATCATTTTATACATCACCCAATATCAGAATCTTAAATAGCACTAACAACTCTGCATGAAAGCAATGAATACTTGTAAACATTAATAAAAATCTAACAGATTAAAAGAACAATTATTTTTGTGTTGTAACAACAGATACCATTTTCAGATGGAGTCTAGATAAACAAAAGAAAAAGCACGGTGTAAAATAAAGATTGAATCAATACATAAGTCATTGTAATTTCATAAGTTTGTTGAACTAGATTATAAACAAAATGACAATTCTTAGATGATAATAGATACAATAATTAATAGATTGTTTACAACGCATTTCTACCTGTTATAACAAAAAGTTATTAGATCGAAAATAGTGAAACCAGTTTACAAACAAATCCAGTATCAAAATCTTGTAATCCATTATTATTACTAGTTACGCGCAATCGACTAAAATATACAAAATTATAAAATATTATCCAACGAGAAAGGCACGGTGTCATTTAAAAACAACAAATATTTAACAAATTAACATAAGCAGTTGTGCGTTTTAACACAATAAAACAAATGTAAAGTGTTAAAAAATATAATATTCAAGATTTGGTCAATTCTCAATCGTGCTCGAAAATTATACATCAACATTCACAATGTCACAAATTTTCTGAAATATCTACATCGGATTACCGGTCAATAAAACTCAAAATTCGCTAATAAAATCTGATTTGCGACGACCTGAATCGTATAAATTTTTTGGCAGAAAAACTTCACTTGCACTCTTAAGATAATTGTAAATATACAAATTGTGGTGAGACTAAAAATTAAATGACAGTTCATTCACTGAAGTATTTCAAGCCTAAAAAAGGTAGACTCGTCACAATAGAAATTAAGGACAATTTTCATCGTTTTATAACGCAAATTTTTAAGCTATGAATTTTGCCATAATTTTACAAATGCTCAAATTACCCACAATATTATTTCACGGTAAGTAACGTCAATAAGCGGTATTTATGAATTAACGGTAAATCACATTAAAATATACCAAAACAGCTAATATATTTATAAAAGAAATTATTTACACGCATAAATTTTGTCAACTTTATTTTATTGACAAAATTCAACAAAATTAATCCAGACCAACATTTGAAATAATTATTACATTAAATAAAATTCTCGACAAATTTATTTTCCTACGTTAAGTGGAACATTTCAAAAATATCGTACCAAATTTTTTAGCAATTTTGCATTTTTCAAATTGCAAATAAATTATCAAAAATAAATCAATTCTCCAATTATCACAGCATACTAAATTAAAATTCACTCCCAACTCAGTCTTCAATAAAACTCAGAAAATACTTGATTTTTTTTGTAGTTTTATTGGTGGTGCAGATTAATTTCGACTGGATTAATTTCGAACCGGAATAATTTCGAATTTACTGTAGGCCCGGAACTATTTCGAAAAAAA